>BQNB010066211.1:0-34646 GCA_026074375.1 Tanacetum coccineum
AAGATTTGTGTGGTATGATTAAGAAACTGGAGCCACGTGCCGATGGAACGTTGTGTTTGAAGAATAGGAGTTGGATATCCTGTTTTGGTGACTTGAGAGCTTTGATTATGCATGAGTCACATAAGTCAAAGTATTTGATCCACCCTAGATCGGACAAGATGTACCAAGATTGAAAGAAGCTATACTGGTGGCCCAACATGAAAATAGAAATTGCCAAGTATGTCGGTAAATGCATGACTTGCGCCAAAGTTAAAGCAGAATACAAAAAACCATCTGTTTTTTGGTATAACCAAAGATTCCGTAGTGGAAATGGGAGAACATAACCATGGACTTTGTAACAAAGTTGCCAAAGACGGTAAGTAGGCAAGATACGATTTGGGTTATAGTTTATCGACTCACTAAATCTGCTCATTTTCTACCAATGAAGGAAAATGACTCGATGGAGAAACTAACGAGCCAATACTTAAAGGAAGTAGTCTTGAGGCATGAAGTGTCAGTTTCGATCATCTCGGATCACGATGGCAGGTTCACGTCTCAGTTTTGGCAGTCTCTCCAAGATGCTTTAGGCACGCAGTTGGATATGAGTACATCATACCATCCACAAACAGGTGGTCAAAGTGAGAGGACCATCCAAACGTTAGAAGACATGCTACGAGCGTGTGTAATGGACTTTGGAAAGACATGGGACAGACATCTACCTTTAATAGAGTTCTCTTAGAACAACAGCTACCATACAAGTATTAAAGCTGCACCTTTTGAGGCATTGTATGGTCGCAAATTCCAATCGCCTGTCTGTTAGGCTGAGGTGGGAGACGCTCAGCTCACTAGCCTCGAAATTGTTCGTGAAACAACAGAGAAGATCATCCAAATCAAGCATCATTTACAGGCTTCACGTGATCAAAAATGTAGCTACGCTAATAAGAGACGTAAACCATTAGAGTTTCAAGTTGGGGATAAGGTTATGTTGAAAGTGTCGCCCTGGAAAGGAGTGATACGTTTCGGCAAACGGGGAAAGCTGAACCCTCATTATATTAGACCTTTTAAGATTCTCGCCAAGGTTGGAACGGTTGCATATCGACATGAGTTACCCGAGCAACTAAGCCGTGTTCATAGTACCATTCACGTCTCAAATCTTAAGAAGTGTTTATCCGACAAACCGCTCGCTATTCCGTTGGACGAGATCCACATCGACGAAAATCTCAATTTCATCAAAGAACCAGCTGAAATCATTAACCGCAAAGTAAAACGTTTGAAGCAAAGTCGCTTCCCAATCGTGAAGGTCCGTTGGAATTCAAGAAGAGGTCCCGATTATACCTGGGAACGCGAGGACCAAACGAAGAAAAAGTATCCTCATCTTTTTGCTAACCCTGCACCTGCGTCTAAAGATACGTCTTACGCTTTGAGAACATAACTCTTTTAACGGGGAAAGGATGTCACACCCCGTAAATTCCTGGTTAGTATTCCGACCCATTCTGGACATTTATTTTGAATTTTATATGTTACGTTTGAGTCTGACAGTTTACCGGGAAGTTAACCCGCGTAATGAAAAACGTCATCGGGCGCGTTCCGACATCAGTTATGAATTAATTTAGGCTATATATGAGATTTTTTTAGCTTTTCTAAGTGTTTCGTGATTTTAATTCCTTTCGATATTAATTTTAGGGTTTTACCGTTTAAATTGCGTTTTTCGCGTTTTTGACCAAACGGAACCCCGGAAACCCGCAATCTTTTCGTGTAAACTCGAGTTATCATCCGTCAAGCATTGTGATGCTAAAACTTTCGTTCCCCTCCCTTTGCTTGACATATTGGATGCCTAAACCACCACAATGTCACCATGCATCTTAAATGAAATCATTTATGCTCCACTAACTCAAAATTTGAATACTTACCATGCATGTGAAGGAAAATGACATCTTTGTTGCCTAGTGACTTGCATGCATGCCACCTCTTACATATCACATGCAAGCTTGGACCATTTGACTTGGAAAATTCAAAGTTGTGACATAATAGGAACCATGGACCAAATTTTTGAACCAAAATGGTCCTTGTAACCCTTGCTCGGCCGAACCTAAGACCACACACACTTTTGGTGTGTGTTGGTCATATGTGTGCACCATTAACCATAAAACCCTAATCCATGGCCTATAAATACCATCTCATATCTCACACCTAGGGTTCATTTTCATTTCCAAGCCCCAAACAAAAACACACATCTCTATTCCTCTCTTTCTTGCTCACGGCACCAAGCACACACACAAACACACTTATAACTTTTGATTTCTATAAAGATCCAATCATTCTAAGTTCATTTCTAAGAGTTTCTAAGGTAGATCCAAGTATTTGTTGGTTGATTTTCAAGGCTTTCTCAAGACTTATAAAATTAGGGTTTCTAATTTTATAAGTGGGTTTTGTAGATCTAGTCATTTTGGGTATAGATCTTGTGAGTTACTACTTGTTTCTTCATTCTTGTAAGTGTTTCTTGATCATCTCTTGTTTCATTTCTTTGAATCTTATGAATATTGTTCAAGTTTAAGAGTCCATGTGTTTGTGTTACTTTTATAAAATGAAATGGTAAAATATCTTTGACAACTTTTATAAAAATAGAAGTATTATGTTTGTTATTTTATAAGTTATGGTGAGATGAATTGAAAAGTGGGTTGCAACAATTAAAATGAAAGGTATTAGGTTAGATTTAGGTGTGGTTTTGTTGTGAATTAGTTGTGAACGGAGATTAGGATAGACTAGGCACTATTGTGAAGTTTGGGTGAATTTTGGTTGCGTTTTCGACAAAAAGTGCTTGCTGTCTCGAATTTGTTTTGAGGTTTTGGGCGACCTAAAAATGTTTTCATTAGGCGTAAAAGTAGTTTTTAAAGAGCTTGTTTTGAATAGATAGTTTTACACATATCGCACTTTAAAATCGGATTTAAAACGGCCAAGTTATAGCCAAATGAAACTTTAAACATTTTCGGCAAAACCAAATGAATAGTGGGCTGCTGTGAATAGTAAAATAGGTTTTCGGACACTTTCGGACATTTTTGGACTTTCTAAACTTTGGCGAAACATATAGTAACACATATTTATTGATTAGTATCATCTAAAGACGTCATTTACGTTCGTTGATTATCGATTCACCACTTGCTTAAGGTGAGTTCATAGCCCCACGTTTTTATCGATTTATAAATGTTTTATACTTTGGGGTGAGAAACATTATTTGCTTTTAAATTGGACACAAGTTCTTAACGCGAGTTTTACATGTTTATGTGTTGCCTAAGTTTGCTTACAAACCACTCCTTACTGCCCGAATTATCATGAACTGTTAATTTCTTAACTGGAGGACTGGTTAAGGGAGCGCGAGTGAATAAATAGATCTATTAGGACTAATTATCCCTATCCGGGTGAGTAGCGCTCACTGTGCCAGTTTATTGGACAACAGGTATATGTCATGTCGATGAGCATTGATGGTGTCTTTGGTTTGGGACACCTGTTAAGGGCAGGAATTCTGTGTGGCATGATTTGATATGCATGTGACAATTAGCTTCAGTGTCATGAGCTTAGTGCAACAATAAATACCTTTTGTGTGATGTTGTAGTAGTCACATACGTTTTGAAATCTTGTGGTCCACTCTTGTATCAACTTAAACCTATGAATTCACCAACATTGTGTTGACGTTTTAAACATGTTTTCTCAGGTGCTTAAGCTGTGGATATCTTTGCTTGCTTTTTGGTGCTGCCATGCTTTGGACCTATTTTCAAGACTTATTATCTTCTAGCTTTTATTAAACATCGTTTGCCAATTTCAAGACTTATCTATTATTTACTCGTTGTCATTATTAAAACTTTGTTATGCTTCCGCTACTTTTTAACTTAATTATTATGGGCTGTAAAACTTGAATCTATTTTATTTTATGCAACGAGTAAACTTTTTCAAACGTCCATGATTAGTGGTCGTTCTTTATTGCTTTGTGATCGGATTGTTATGACGTCACGCCCTCGGACACGTATTCCGTCTAGGCCCAGTTTGGGGGTGTGACAGATTGGTAATCAGAGCCAAGGTTATAGAGAACCAGGTAGTATATACTAGGTCTGGTCTATAACCAGTATGTGATCCTTACGTGCTCTTACTTGCTATATACGCGAAATCCCCGTTATGCATATATATAAATATATATACATATATATAAGTACTAATTTATTGTAAATAATATTTGTTTGCCAAAGTTGATATACTTAAGCTATATTACCATAAATGACATTGCCATATAGATTTTACCATGTTGGTTTTTCCATTCCTGCCATGAGTACATATTCATCTTGCCATGCGCCATTTTGCATCACGTTTACTTTTCCTACTGCACGCATTGTTTCATATAAAGGCGATTTATATAAACTTTTGCTTGTGCAGGATTATGGATGCACCTACTGTTTTCATTTCTGCTGATTTCCCCATGGAGAGTGAGGGGAACACGATTCAGATTGGAGTGGATATCATTCGCCTTGTACCCGTCACCCCAACTACCTTTCCCACATCGACCATGATGGCTAGATTAGCTGAGCAGGAGGAGACGATTAGGAGTATGCAGGAGGAGTTGAGAGTCCTGAGAGAGGGGTCCGAGAGGGCTGAGATGGAGAGGGCCACTTTACGTGCTACCGTTAGGTCATTGGGGGCGGAGAAGAAATGGCTTAGTGGCCGATTGAAGGACGAGAGGGAGTTTCGTGCGAAGATGGAGCGCCAGATGGTTTTGAGTCAGGAGGAGCTTGAGTGACTCAATCGCTCGAGGTTTCTATGATCAGTTATCACAATTTATACCCGTGGACCTACTGTCTCAGTATTTATGTATAGACTAGCGTCGGATATTAGAAGTCCTAGGAAGACTATGTAGCCTTTTGGGAAAAACGACGTAATTAACTATCAACGATGTAAAAATTCTTAGTTATTATTATTCTCTTTTGATCCTTGGCGTACCGAGCTTTCATTTATTTATTTTAAGCGTGTCGTAATTATAATAATACTCCCTGTATCAACGTTCATCGTGAGCGTTGTAAGTCCATCTAATTGATTTTAAGGAATACAACTCGTACAACATCCGACCATATTTCATGGAAATTTTATAAACCATGTCACTATCATCTTGTAAACTATTTTGCTATTATCCTATGAACTATTTTGTCATCATCTTATGAACTAACTTGCCATCATCTGATAAACTATTTTGCTACCCTTTTATAAACTATTTCATTAAAGTCCATAAATTGCCTCGTTGTTATTTATAAACTCTTTTGCCGTCATTTTATAAACTAATTCGTTGGAACCTCATAAACTAATTTGTGGTCTTTCATAAACTATTTCGTTGTTACCTATAAACTATTTCGTTGACGTCCATAAATTGTTTTGTGTCATTATATAAACTATTATGTCATCAAATTCATAAACTACTTATTACCAAAATTATGAACCCTTCCCTAATTACAAACCGCCACTTAATTTCCTCATAAACCATTTTACTAGCACCTCCTAAAATACTTTCCGCTACCTTACAAAATATCTGATTTCATTATATAAACTACCTTACCTTCAGTTCTACGTACTGTTTACACCACATAAATTTTTAAACATAACGCCAATTGACGAAATAGGCATTTCATCGTTAGTTCCTAAATTATACATAGCCTGATCACCTATGTATAATTCAGAAAGAACCATGCCATGCTGAGAGTAGTCACTTTAAAAATTTTGTCGATTTATCTTTAACTTTCCCTTCTATTTTCCTTTCTCTCCATTGTAATTTCAACGGGATGTGTACATTTCCATATTCACGTTTTAGAAATATTTTTCTATGTATTCATGAGTTGTATCGTTCATGTGTCTTCATATTCATAAGCGTCGTAACTAAGTAGATTTTTCCAATCCTAGCATATAGGGACATCATACCCTTAGCCGAAAGACTGAACTACACTCTCTATAGTCGCGATAATTACGGATTGTAAGATTCTAGAACGTAATGAACTTGACCTTCTAATTTGGGTTTTAACCAAGAGAACTAGGAGACTTCTTTCCGTTGACTTACCTCTTAGTAAGCTAGAATCATGAAGATTATGAGATCCTTATACTGACGAAACTTCTGATAGACCTAAAGCGAAGAACGTAATTATTACAAGTACATAGAACCTAGCCGATAGATGCCTCTCATTCGCTAAGTTTAGCCCTGTATGTGGCATCATGCCATCTACCGTAGAAACTAAGTACTCTGTTGAGTAAGCCAACAAAAAGATCATAGGATTTTATACTGTCATTTGAGGACGTACACTAAATTCTCCGAATCATCCATTCAATAGAGACTTAATGCCTGTAGAACTTAGGTAGTTTCGACGTCATCATCGGAAGGAATTGGTTGGTAAAGAATCATGTTGTGATTGTCTGTGACGAGAAGATAGTGCGTATTCCTTACGGAAATGAAATTCTGATCGTTCAAGGAGACAAACATGACAAGAAGAAATCAACGTTGAGCATTATATCATGTGTAAAGGCTCAAAAATACATGGAGAAAGGTTGTCAACTATTTCTAGCACATGTTACGATGAAAGAAAACGAAGACGAGTCAAAGGAGAAACGACTCGAAGATGTGCCGACTGTACGAGACTTTCCAGAAGATTTTCTTGAAGACTTACCTAGATTACCACCGGTACGACATGTTGAATTCTAAATTGACTTAGTCCTAGGTGCTGCACCTGTAGCTCGAGCCCCGTATAGATTAGCACGGTCAGAAATGGAAGAATTATCTACCCAACTACAAGAACTTTCTGACAAAGGGTTTATAAGACCAAGTTCCTCACCCTGGGGAGCTCTGGTTTTGTTTGTCAAAAAGAAAGAAGGCTCTTTTCGAATGTGTATCGACTACCGTGAACTTAACAAGCTTACTATAAAGAATCGATATGCACTTCTGAGAATCGATGACTTATTTGATCAATTACCAGGATCAAGTGTGTACTCGAAGATCTACTTGAGGTCTGGTTATCACCAACTCAGAGTTCGAGAAGAGGATATTCCTAAGACGGCGTTTAGGACCCGCTATGGACACTATGATTTCCATGTGATGCCTTTCGGGTTGACTAACGCGCCACCAGTATTCATGGACTTGATGAACCGAGTATGCAGACCATACTTAGATAAATTTATGATCGTGTTCATCGATGATATCTTGATCTACTCTAAGAGCAAGGAAGAACATGATGCACATCTTAGACTAATTTTGGAGTTGCTCAAGAAGGAAAAATTGTACGCCAAGTTCTTGAAGTGCGACTTTTGGCTGTCGAAGGTACAATTCCTTAGATACGTGATTGATAGTAAAGGCATTTACGTTGATCCTACGAAGATTGAGTCAATCAAGGATTGGGAATCACCCAAGACCCTGACAGAAATTTGTTAATTTCTAGGTCTTGCCGGTTACTACCGATGATTTATCGAAGGTTTCTCCAAGATTGCCAGGCCTATGACGAAGCTGACTCAGAAAAGTGTAAAGTTCGATCGGGGTGAAAAAGAGGAAACTGCTTTCCAGACTTTGAAGCAAAAGTTGTGTAGTGCACCGATACTAGCATTGCCCGAAGGAAGTGAGAACTTCATGGTATATTGTGATGCTTCTCGCAAGGGACTTGGTGCAGTGTTGATTCAGAAGGAGAAGGTCATAGCTTATGCATCTCGCCAACTTAAAGTCCATTAGAAGAACTACACGACACATGATTTGGAATTGGGAGTTGTGGTATTCGCTCTCAAGATGTGGAGACATTACCTTTATGGCACAAAGTGCGTTGTGCTCACTGATCATAAGAGCTTGCAACATATTCTAGATCAGAAGGAGTTGAACATGAGACAATGTAGATGGTTAGAGCTATTAAGTGACTACGACTGTGAGTTACGTTATCATTTGGGAAAGGCGAATGTGGTGGCTGATGCGTTGAGCCGAAAGAATAGACCTAAGCCACTACGAGTTCGAGCCTTGGTTATGACAATTAGTTTAAACCTCCCTGTGTAGATCTTGAATGCCCATGTTGAGGCAAGAAAGGAAGAGAACTATGGAGCCGAATATTTGTGTGGCATGATTAAGAATCTGGAGCCACGTGCTGATGGAACGTTGTGTTTAAAGAATAGAAGTTGGATACCATGTTTCGGTAACTTGAGAGCTTTGATTATGCATGAGTCACATAAGTCAAAATATTCAATCCACCCTGGATCAGATAAGATGTATCAAGACTTGAAGAAACTATACTGGTGGCCCAACATGAAAGCAAAAATTGCCACGTATGTTCAATAAAAGCAATGACTTATGCAAAGGTTAAAGCAGAATACCAAAAACCATCCGGTTTGTTGGTTTAACCTGTCATTCCAGTATGGAAATGGGAGAACATTACTATCGATTTCGTTACAAAGCTACCAAAGACACCATCTGGGCAAGATACAATTTAGGTAATTGTGGACTTACTTACAAAATCCGCTCATTTCCTACCAATGAAGGAAACTGGCACAATGGAGAAGTTGATGAGACAATACTTGAAGGAAGTAGTCTCAAGACATGGGGTGCCGGTTTCTATTATTTCTGATCGTGACAGTAAATTTACATCTCGTTTCTGGAAATCATTGAATGAAGCCTTAGGTACTCAATTAGATATGAGTACGGCCTACCATCCACAAACCGATAGTCAAAGTGAGAGGACCATCCAAACGTTAGAAGATATGTTGTGAGCGTGTGTAATAGACTTTGGAAAGCATGGGACAGACATCTATCATTAATAGAGTTCTCCTACAACAACAGCTAACATACGAGTATTAAAGCTGCACCTTTTGAGGCGTTGTATGGTCGCAAGTGTCGGTCACCTATCTGTTGGGCTGAGGTGGGAGACGCTCAGCTCACTGGCCCAGAAATTGTTCGTGAAACAACAGAAAAGATCATCCAAATCAAGCATCGTCTACAAGCTTCACGTGATCGACAAAGGAGCTACGCTGATAAGAGAAGTAAGCCATTAGAGTTTCAAGTTGGGGATAAGGTTATGTTGAAAGTATCGCCCTGGAAAGGAGTGATACATTTCGGCAAACGGGGAAAGCTGAACCCTTGTTATATTGGACCTTTTAAGATTCTCGCCAAAGTTGGAACGGTTGCATATCGACTTGAGTTACCTGAGAAACAAAGCCGTGTTCATAGTACTTTTCACGTCTCAAACCTTAAGAAGTGCTTATCCGACGAACCGCTCGCTATTCCATTGGACGAAATCCAAGTCGACGACAAGCTCAATTTCATTAAAGAACCGATCGAGATAATGGACCGCGAAGTGAAACGTTTGAAGCAAAGTCGCATTCCAATCGTGAAGGTCTGTTGGAATTCAAGAAGAGGTCACGAGTATACTTGGGAACGTGAAGACCAAATGAAGAAAAAGTACCCTCATCTTTTTGCTAACCCTGCACCTGCATCTCAAGCTACGTCCTAAGCTTTAAGGACAAAGCTCTTTTAACGGGGAAAGGATGTCACACCCCGTAAATTCCCGGTTAGTATTCCTACCCATTCTGGTCATTTATTATGAATATTATACGTTACGTTTGAATCTGACAGTTTACCGGTAAGTTAAACCGCGTAAAACTGAAAAACGTCATCGAACGCGTTTCGGCATCGATTTTTAATTAATTTAGGCATTATACGAGTTAATTTATCTTTCCTGAGTGTTTCGTGATTTTTAAACCCTCCCGATATTGATTTTAGGGTTTTACCTCTTAAATTGCGTTTTTTGCGTTTTTGACCAAGCGGGACCCCAGAAACTCGAAATATTTTGGTGTAAACTCAAGTTATCGATAATCTTATACCCGAAGCCTAAAAATTTCATTCACCCCCTCTTTGTATGGCATATTGGACACCTAAGAGCAAGCAAAACAACCATGGAATTTGAAATTAAATCCAAGGCATCTTATTTTGAAATCTACATGCATGTGCATGAAAATGACATATGAGGGAGTCCCCCTCATGCACAAGAAACTAACCAAGACATATGCATGTGACTTCTTACACTCTTGACCACATTTGACTCACATTGGCTAGAATTTTTCATAAGGGTTTTAGCTAGCAAACATTTTGTGTGGTCTTGCCTTTGTGAACGCAAAACCGAACGCACCCTATGGTGAGCCAAGAAAGAGTGGCTCAAGCCACATGACTTGAACTATGATACCACAAAACCCTAACTTGATCCTATAAATACCATACCTTCTCACACTTAGGTTATTATCATTTTCAAGTCACCAACCAAAATCTCTCTTCCTTCCTCTCCCTCTTTGGCCACGGCACACCACCACTACCATACTCACTCCATAACTTTTGATTTCTAGCAAGATCCAAGTGTTTAAAGTTCATCCCTAGTTATATCTAAGGTGTTGTGAAACATTTGTTCCTTGATTCCAAGATTTATAAAATTAGGGTTTGCAAGATTAATTGGGGTTTTTATAGATCTATAGTATTTGGGTATAGATCTTGTGTTTTCACTACTTGCTCTTCTTGATTTGTAAGTCATTCCTAATCTTTGCTTGGTTTCATCTATTATTTTTATAGATCTATGCTTGTTCATAAAGATCCATGTGTTTGTATTAATTTTTACAAAAGAAATAAATTTATATTTTGTCATCTTTTATAAAGTGGAAGTAAAAATTGTTACAACCTTATGTTTATGTTTTTATTATGTTCTTGGTAAGATGAGAGTGGGATGAGTGTTGCAACAATAGAGATTAGGTTGGATTAGGGTTTAGTTTTGTTGGTTGGTTATTGGTGAATAAAGATTAGGGCTAGATTAGGCACTAATATGCGAGTTGGGTTGATTTTTGGTCGTATTTCGGTAAAACACCCTTGCTGTCCCAAATTTGTTTTGAGGTTTTGAGCGACCTAAAAATGTTTTCATTAGGCGTAAAAGTAGTTTTTGAAGAGCTTGTTTCGAATAGATAGTTTTACACATATCGCACTTTAAAATCGGACTTAAAACGACCAAGTTATGGCCAAATGAAACATGAAATATTTTCGGCAAAACCCAATGAATAGTGGGCTGTTTGGAATAGTAAATTGGGTTTTCGGACACTATCGGACATTTTTAGACTTTCTAAACACTAGCGAAACATATAATAATATATATATATATAATGATTAGTAACATTTAAAGACGTCATTAGCATAATTTAAGAAAAGCGATAAAGTTACTAAAAATAGCAAGTTTGGTAAAAAGTTAGCGAAACGGACAAAGTAGTTAAGCGATTAAGGCTAGTTAGTGTGTTTTGAGAATATGGAAACTTAACAAATATAGGGGACGCTATTAACGTTTTGAAACTAAAAACTTTCCTAAAAAGGAAAGTTTCTATAAATAGTAACTTTTGCAAGTGTCGGGATTTAACCAAGATGTTGTAAATTTTCAAAGTCTTTTATTACTAAAACGCAAACACACTTGGATGCTTTAAATGACGAACATGGATGCTTTACTTGTTTACTTTGGCGAATGCTAAGTCATACCCATATTTAATATGGGTCGCGGCTAGACCTCCTTATATCATCATCATTTGTTGTGATTATCGCTCACCATTTGCTTAAGGTAAGTTCATAGCCCCACGTTTTTACCGATTTATAAATGTTTTATACTTTGGGGTGAGAAACATTGTTTGTTTTTAAATTGGACACAAGTTCTTAACGCAAGTTTTACATGTTTATGTGTTGCCTAAGTTTGCTTACAACCCCCCCCCCCCTTACTGCCTGAATTATCATGAACTGTTAATTTCTTGACTGGAGGACCGGTTGAGGGAGCGCGACTGAATAAATAGATCTATTAGGACTAATTATCCCTATCTGGGTGAGTAGCGCTCACTGTTCGAGTCGAAGAACAAACGGGTATATGTCATGTCGATGTGTATTGATGGTGTCTTTGGTTTGGGACACCTGTTAAGGGCAGAAATTCTATGTGGCATGATTTGATATGCCTGTGACAATTAGCTTCAGTGTCATGAGCTTAGCGCAACAATAAATACCTTTTGTGTGATGTTGTATATGTTATAGTAGTCGCATACGTTTTGAAATCTTGTGGTCCACTCTTGTATCAACTTAAACCTATGAATTCACCAACTTTATGTTGACGTTTTAAACATGTTTTCTCAGGTGCTTAGAAGTGGATGTCATTGCTTGCTATTTGGGACTGCCATGCATTGGACCTATTTTTCAAGAATTATTATCTTCTAGCTTTTATTAAACATCGTTGTTAAACTTTAAAGCCTTTTATTCGCTTCCGCATTATATCTTCGGGCCTATGTAAACTTTAACTATGTTTATTAGTGCAACGATGTTGGATTTTCAAACGTACCCTTAGAGGTCGTTCTTTATTGTTTTGTGTTCGGATTGTTATGTCGTCACGCCCTCGGACACGTGTTCCGTCTAGGCCCCGTCTGGGGGTGTGACAGTTTCCGACAGATTATGTATTGACCCGGTTTCTGCCTAAGTGTATGGAGGGCTTCTTTCTTTTCACCCTTAATCCTTACATTTCTTTTTCATTCTTTAACCCCTTCAATGCTTACCGATACTTCATAACTAGCACCTTGTTGGGTTTGTTCCAGTGTTAGCTCCATCTCAGTCGGCATTATTCCTGATTCTTACTTTTTCTCCTTTTGTATCATACCTAAGGACTTCTACACTAACTAGTGGATATCCCTGGGTAGATCCCTCCGGTTCTAGCAGGATCATGGGATTTGAATACCTATGCCTAACCGCCTTATAACTCCAGAAATTTAAATACATGGTCGGTCTTTTGGGTATTCCATCACAATCGAAACCAAAATCATTGAAAATTCAATCAAAGTGTTTGATATAAATATCAAAAGATTTACACTTTGAGAGTTTTTCATCATCACTAAAAGCTCCCCCTTAACATGTGCACCGTAATCGTAGAACATGTTAAGTGTGGAGTGCATTGAGTCCATTTTATATGATCACATGACAATACAATTTAGATTCAGTTTAATCACATTTTCTCCCATTATCCAAAATGTTAATCCCTTGATATTTTGGATATCAATTGATTAAACGTTCGGGGACAAAATGTTACATAATCACTGTTAGGAACATTTTAATGCTCCCCTTCAAGTTTTGAGGGTATATAAGACTGTGCTGAGTATAATAATTTGAAAATTTTTAAATTTACTAAGAAATTCTTGAAAATTTACTCGAGCACACCTTATTTTAACCATAAGTCTACACTACATATATATACAAATTCACAAGTTTATGATATACGAAATGACCTTTGAGATGTGAACACAATATGATGAAGTCATATTGTTCTTTGCAGCAGTCTGAGGTCAGTTCCGTAGAGTCTACCACCAACAAATTTCTCCAAACTCCTCATCATCCTCATATCCTTTAGCAGCTTGTTGATGTCCTTGATCATGAAATGAGCTCTTTTCTTTTCCAAATTGCTTCATCTTCTCCTCGGCAAGTACTCCATGTCAATATTGTTGGTAATGTCTTCGAGCGAAGTAAGAAGCCTGGTTAACGTGCCATCACTGAACTTGTATAGTTCGTCGGAGCGCATCAACCTGTTCCTATTGAAGTCATCGACATAAATGAATCCTTGAGGGTCTTTGTATGGAGTGTATGGGTGCCTTTTTTTGAGATCTGGTCTTGTAGTGTCAGGCTTGGTGACGTTGATCTGTTTTTGATAACTTTCAACTCCAAGTTGAAGATCTTTGACTCGCTTTTAAATAACCAGACTTCTGGTGAATATTCTTAGTGCTATTGTGAAGTCAACAACATCATCCCTTGAAAGATTTGTGAGCCGATTCTGAGCCACAAGAAGTAACATGTCCTTAATATCATTTATCCGAAGTCGTAGAAAGTCACCTTCCTTGAATTTGTATAAAGTGTTATCAGCTCTTCTCACTACAATCTCTTCCAAGTATCCATATCCATGTTTCCTTATTACCTTAACATGAGTGACTGCCAGAATACGTTTTGTAGAGTATACATCTCCTCTTGATTGTTTGCCTCTTGCATATGCATAGAAAGTCTTATGTTTTTCTCTTCAATGTGAGATACCCCATAACACATGTTGATCATAAGAAACTTTAACCGGACTCCATATGTTTGGAACCACGTCTTCAATGCCTGGTAGATCATAATGAGCGGCCTTTGTCTTGGTAGTAGACGTTGTATATGTCATAGTCGAAACTCCTCCTTGTAGATACTTGAGATCATTGTTGATGAAGTATTCAACTGGTACTTTTTGACGTCTTCCACGCGTGATCAAAGGAAGGGGTTTGGAAAGATCAAATGGATAGTCACCGCCTTCTGGATTTTCCCAATCAAGCTTTTCTGATAAAGCCTTGTAACATTCTTCAAAGTCATATTCTAATTCAACATAATTAGAGCGGGTGCCTTTGAGTAGTTTTGAATGCTAGTCCTAACAGGATTTCTTGAGTTAAATTCTCAATTTGCAAGCCATTCAAGATGTATGAAGAGAAGTCTATTGGAGTGCGCATCATTTCATCAAAGGACTTTAACGATTTATCACTAGAAGCTGCTAGAGTCGTCAACCAGTTTTAAGTTGGTCCTTGCTGAGGAGTCTTGCCTACATTCTAGTCAGGATCAGTGGGTTCTTGAGGTGGTGTAGGTTGCTTGAACCAGTCACTTCTAGAGGCAGTCTCTTTCCTAGGTACATCATCATTATCACCCAGATTCCCTTCTTGATCTTGTGGTATGTCTGAATCTGCAACCTCGAACACTGGTTCTTTTGATTGAACAGACTTTCTAGAAGGTTGTGGTTGAGACTTGGTGCCTTTAGAAAGGCTAGACGTTGAGTCTTTATTTTTCAGACCAGTGGTTGGTTCTGCATCTTTGCTTGTCTTTCTCTTCTTTAACCCTCGGTCTGATCCAGCGGAAGGGTCTTCATCTTTGTCCTTGTCTTTTCGGCCACGCTTTAATGAATATACATCATAAGAGGAGAAGAAGTCTTTGTCGAGATCATAAGATTTTTTCAAACTATCATAGCAATCGCGATCTTCGGGAGCTGCCAGATATGATTCACTTTTCTCTATTTTATCGATAAGAATCTTCTTTAACTCAAATTTTGTAAGTGTAGCAGCATCCTCATAAGATGATTGCGGTTGTGAAGACACCTTTGCTAGAGTAACTTCATTCTGTGACTCTTCAATCATCTTTTCGATCATAGGTGGAGCAAGGTTAGACACTTCCTTAGGCATAATCTGAGGCAGCTGATCTTTTACTTGCTCTTTAATTCTTGCTGTTAGAGACTCTAAAAGGAATTTTATGAATTCTTCTCTGGTTTCTCCCAACCTTGTGTCTAGATGTTCATCAATTAAAGTTGTCACTTGAGTATGTAGAGGGTCCTTTTTAATTTCAGCAACTTCCTTTTCCAATGCTAAAATTCTGTCATTGAATCAAAAGACTGATGCGAAGTCAGGAAGTGTAGATAGAGGATTTATAGTTCTAGTTGTCGGCGGAGGATTGGGTGTTGTCAGAATTGGTAGAGAAGTGAAGGTTTGTGATGATTGAGGAATGTTTGTGTATACAGGTGATGATTCAGTGATAATAGAAACCGGTACTGTAAGAAGAGTTGGTGCCTGAGATCTTGGAACTTCATGGTGGACATGAACATCTAGTGGAGAAACAATTTATGCATCAGCATGAGGAATATCTGAAAAATTTAGGAATTTTGATGCCAAGTCGGATGTACGAGAATAACTAGTAACAAGAACTTCTGTCTTCTTCGAAACAGTAGAAATTGTCACATGAGCATCTTCAACAACTTGTTCTTGAGTAGTCACTAAATTTTCATTCCCTTGTTGATCGTCATTCATTTCAGCATCAGTACCCTCACCATGAACATCCATTCCCCTTTCTTCATCACTTTTAATCTCATCATCTTCAGATTCTTCTTCTTGATCAAACTCCTCATCTTTTTGATCATCATCATCAGATTCTTCTTGTTGTTCTGAATCATATTCTTGCTCTTCACTTTCATTCTCCTGCTTACTTCTTTCATCACTTGATTCTTGTTCATTATTGCTATCGTCTTCATCATTACCCCAAGACTCATATTCACTCTCAGTAGAGTCATCTTTTGTCACATCGAGAACCCCTGGTTTATCACTGGTTCCTTCACTTATGACAGTAGGCGTGATCGTATCAACTCTTAGTGGTTTTTCAGCAACCGTACCAGAACCACTAGGATGTGTCTTTTGAAAGTCCCTTAAGCTCTTCTCTCTTAATTCTTTCATCTGAGCTTCTTCACTCAAAGCTACATCAGATAGCAGCTCTATTCCTTTTCCATAAGCAACATCCACCATTTCCTTTTCCTTTCTTTTAGACTTTGTTTCCACAGGAGGCTCTCTGATGACGATACCTGTTGTTGGCTTAGTTGTAGACTTCTTGACAGATCTCTTAACTTGTTTGCCTTTTGTGACAGGTTCTTCATATCCAGGGACTTGATCACTTTCCTTCTTAGATGGAGAGGATTTCTTGAACTTTCTAGCAATCTTGGGGGGTACATCACATGTAGCATAACCAAGATACGTCTTGTAAGCTTTACTTTCCTTCAATGCTGGACTGGTCAAACATTCAGGAAGAATAGCTCCATAGATCTGAGTTGATTCTTTTGCAGAGACAAATCTTAAGGAGTTAATCAAGTAATCATCTTTGGAGGTGTGCATCCTAATTTTGTTTCTCTAGGAAAGTGTCTTGTCTTGAATGAGAAAGTGGTGAATGATTACTTTGGTGAAGCGAGGGTAGTACATCTTTTCTTGCTTTTTATAGACTCTGTTGTCAATTTGGTAAACGAAGTCTTCCCAAAGTAGTTCCACATAGTCTATATTTTTCTGATAGTACAAACCCCAAAGGATTTGAGCTCTGGAGAGACGAAGCTTGTCAAGACCACTAGTCTTTCCAGATAAACCTCGGTTGATAAGAGCAATAAAAGTTCTCCAGGGTTGATGCATCTGATCGATAATAATATCATTGAGTGAATTGATCTCCCCAGTATGACCGAGTTCTCTTAAGAAAGACACAATGTCTTCTTCAGAAGGAAGGGCATCAAAGTCTCTACCCTGTACTCTTGGGCAAATCTGAAAGATATCTCTGAAGACTTCCAACGTAAGTTTGAATCATTTCTTCTTGTCAATCTTGAATCTGTAGAAGGTGTCATGCCTGTATACAGAATTCCAGAACTGGTGCATGTATACTTCAGGGACATCAGCAGTGATGAGAAATGCAGGATAGCATGGAGTGAGTGCAATAGCATCCAGAAAAACTTGAAATGTGGGTTCTCTTAGTGTCAATCCGCGAGGGATTCTTCCATTGCATTTACTGATATCAAGCCTATTCTCCTTGGGAACAAGCTCAAGATCAAGCTTGGTTTGTTGAGTAGTGATAGAAGACATGATTCTGCTAAGATTTGTCACATACAATTCATATACAAACAAATATATAGAACAGATAGACAATTTAGAACATGATGTACGATTATTGATGCATGATAGGATTTACAACAGGGGATAGGCAAACAATTACTAGGAAACAAATTGAAACACATGCACACAATGCAAAGAACTTATACACATGCAAACAATGCAAAGAACTAATACACATGCAAACAGGAGACACACATACTCATATACCACATTAACTACAGGAAAGCTATTGAAATCAAGGTAATTACTAAGGATTACTAAGGAAAATTAAACCTAATTTAATCACTAAGTGACAAGATAGGGATTAATTATACTTAGATAAGGTTATGCTTTTGGATTACCAATATTATGAGATTAGATCTACAAGAAAAAATCAAGTATAGTTCGCCTTTAGTTAGTGTATAAATCGCTTGTGATATCACCTATGTATAGTTCGCCTGAGTTAATCCTGTGTATAGTTCGCCTGTATAAAAATTCACGTATAGTTCGCCTTTATTGTTATGTATTGTTAGCCTGAGTAAACATGAACGTATAGTTTGCCTGTGCTAAGGATGAACGTATAGTTCGCCTGTGCTAAGGATGAACGTATAGTTCGCCTGTGTAAAAGAGAACATATAGTTCGCCTGTGTAATTGATAGAACGTATAGTTCGCTTGTGTAATCTTAAGTATTGTTCGCCTGAGTTAAATCTATAAGTATAGTTTGCCTATGTAAATTTTTACACAAACATTTCTCACATTTTTTGCCACAATATCTATAGCATTTAGGAATCATTCTAACATCTCTAACACACAAATTAACCACAAAAATCTTGAATTTTGACTTGTTCGAGCCATAAGAACATGAAAAACCCAAAATATTCAAGATACATCATACAAGCAGGTTTAATAACACATAAATGCACTCAATCATTCATTATATCAAGTCTACACCTAAACCCATAAACCTTTTCAAGTTTTAGCCCATTTTCAACAATTTCGACGTAGAGAATCACTCGAATCATATGAATGTGTTGTCCCCATTAAAAACTGTTATGGGTACAACATCTAGACCCCATTAAGTCCAAAACCCCTCAATTAATTTAACTTGTCATCTACTTTTTAAGGTGTTTCAATTTAGGTCGTTTTTAGGGTTTTTCACACACAATTCCAAGGTTTGGTTAGGTTGTATGGGTATTGTATCATTAAAACACGAGTACCTTAAGCTTAAAACAAAGATTGAGTAAGTTCTTGAAGGTCTTGAGAATTAACAATGGAGCTTTGAAATGTTATGTGTGTATGACAAGAGAAAGAAAGGGACGGGCAGGTGTTTATGTTCAAATCTTTTAAGGTTTGGCATAAATGCCCCTTGAGGTTTAATGACACTTCTAAGTTTCTTAAAACTTTTCCTAAGGCAATTATAAGTTTCCCTTAATGGCAAAACTAGACCCTAAAGATTAGTTATCAAGAATAAGACTTATCATTTTGCATTAATACCCCTGAAAGATTAAACAAATATCAAATAAATCCCGAATGAGTTAAAATTAATTAACTCCCCTTTAATTATTCACCCGATATCATTAAAACCTTTTCCGATTGACACCTTATTAATTATGAAGAAGATGATGTTGACAGTTTCTCCCCCTCAAATAATGACCCGTTTTCTATTGAAAGAGCCGTAGTCGTTATTTGATGGATCAAAATTGTCTTAGAAAATGATGATCTGTTGAATCTGAAAGATGATTATTGTATATTTTGAAAAATCAACACCCACAAAAAAAGATTTCTCTTATTTTGACACATAAGCGCACTGACACGTACACTTACAGATTATAAGAAGCACGGGTTGTAATGCAAATTAATCACAAGCCTTCGAATGAATATAAAGTAATTCATTCCTGAGAAAAATAAATTTCCCGTTGTGAGGACAAGTTGTCTTTTTGACGACATACATGCCTTGAAGGTGATGACCGGTTTACTATCTGAAATAATAGCAAGCCATTTTTGGCATGTCTTAAAAGCGTTTGAACTTCTGCTCGAACTTCATTTACAGCCTCGTATCATTATTGAATGACATTTCTAAGGCCGTAAATGTTATCGATTTTCAGAAGACATGCCAGAGATACATATTTTTATATTTTTCAGATTTTTTAATTTTTTCTTTGTTTTTGAAAAATTTTATAAAAGGAAAATCTTTTTGGATTTTTTATGTTTTCATATATACATATATACAGGATATGAGTTACCACCATCACTCGTCCTTTTCCTCTGCCAGACGTTTCAATGTTTCCGGAGACATGCTTCTCATACCGAGCTTTTGGATCAAGAAGTTGAATCTTTCTCTTGGCAAAGGTTTGGTGAAGATGTCAGCCAGTTGGTATTCAGTCCGGACAAAGTATAGCTCCACGATTCCATTCTCTACTTGCTCCTTTATGAAATGGTAGCGAATATCGATGTGCTTTGCTCTTGAATGTTGAACATTGTTGCAGCATAAAGCAATCACACTCTTGTTGTCGCAGTTCAGGGGAATCTTATTTAATTGAAAGCCATAATCTGTTAGTTGTGAACGCATCCATAGGATTTGAGCACAACACCCAGATAAGGTAATATATTTAGCCTATGTACTCGAGATGGCAGTGCACTTTTGCTTCTTTGATGACCAGCTAACAAGTTTATCACCTAAGAATTGAGCACTTCCTGATGTACTGCGTACATCTAGTGTCCTGACACCCCGCGGGATCTGCGTTTGCATATGTTGTTAGAGATATACCGGTATCCTTCGAGTACCAGAGACCTATGTTAATGGTTCCCTTAAGGTATCAAAAGATCCGTTTTACAGCTTGTAAGTGCTTTTCGGTAGGCTTTGCCTAATACCGAGAACATAAGCAGATATCATAGATAAGGTCGGGTCTACTGGATGTAAGATACATAAAGGATCCAATCATGCCACGATAAAGTGTAGCATCAACTGGTTTCCCCTGTAGATCTTCATCCAGTTTACTTATTTCTACCAAGGGTGTGTCGACAGACTCAGTAGTAAGCAAACCATATTTTTTAACAATTTCAGAAGCATATTTAGATTAGTTTATAAAGATGCCTCTAGGACTTTGGGAAATTTGTAATCCTAAAAAGAATGACATTTTCCCCATCATTGACATCTTGAACTTAGTGGTCATCTGATTAGCAAACTTACACATAGCGGTATTAGTGGATGCAAATATTATATCGTCAACATAAATTTGTACCAGTAATAAGTCATTCCCAGCTTGCCGTGTGAAGAGTGTTGGATCAACTGCACCTTTGGAGAAATGTTGTGAGATTAGGAAGCTTGACAGCATGTCGTACCATGCACGTGGTGCTTGTTTGAGACCGTAGAGA
Organism: Tanacetum coccineum; assembly: GCA_026074375.1. Taxonomy (NCBI): domain Eukaryota; kingdom Viridiplantae; phylum Streptophyta; class Magnoliopsida; order Asterales; family Asteraceae; genus Tanacetum; species Tanacetum coccineum. Next base: position 20,831 of record BQNB010066211.1, read on the forward strand.
GCCTTTTTAAGCTTGTACACATGCGATGGGTTATCCTGATCAACAAATCCTTCTGGTTATTTAAGAATGTCGTTTTGACATCCATTTGAAAAATCGTCATATTCTTGTGAGCGGCATTTGCTATGAAGATACGGATGGCCTCTATTCTAGCAACCGGTGCAAATGATTCCTCGAAATCGATTCCCTCTTCTTGCCTGAATCCTTGAGCAACTAGTCTTGCCTTGTTCTTTAGTACCCCGCCAAATTCATCTGTCTTAACCTTATAAATCCATTTAAGTTTGATCAATAACACTTTATCTGGACACGGCACCAATTCCCAAACTTGTAGCCTTCCAAATTCATGAATTTCTTCTTGCATTGCATCGATCCATGACGGTTCGGTCATTGATTGTTTGAAGTTCTTTGGTTCTACAGAAGTTAGGAAGGCATCAAAGAAACACCACATGGCGTCAGTTTGGAGTTGCTTTCTCATAGAGACAGAGCGAGAAGGATCTCCGATCACGTTTGCTAAAGGATGATCCTTAGTCCATTTACCAAGGTGTTCAAATGGAGTGTGGGTTTGTCTCACATTCGATGATGACCCTTGAGAAGGTGATTCTTCATGAGGAGATTCATTAAGTGGATCATCATGAAAGATTGGTGTTTTTGGTGATTCTTCAAAATCTTAAGAAATGTTTGGAGATTGTTCTTGTTCTTTTGTTGATGGAGTACTTGATGATGGAGCATCCTGGTCAATGGAAGTTGACACAGGAGAATCAGCTAAATCTACAACTCTCGGAGCAACAGCTTCTTGAACTGGAGGAATAGCAATTGCTAGAGGAGTGAAGTATTCATTGAACATAGGTTGAAATAAGTGATCCCAATCATCTCTGTTTGGTGGAATACAAGGTTGTTGAGAAACAGTGTTTGGAACGAGTCCTGAACTGGATGTTGCAGGAGTCATACATTGAAGCCCGGGTCCTGAACTGAATTGTTCAGAAGCCATAGCTGTGAGCTCATCAAATGTCACATGAATTGTTTCAATAATTTTCTGGGTTCTTCTGTTATAGATTCTAAATGCTTTCTTTGTGGGCGTATAGCCAACGAAAATACCAATGTCAGCTTTTGCATCTAATTTACCCAGCTCGTCATTGTCATTGGTAGGATAACAGAGTGCACCAAAGACATGAAAGAATGATAAATTCGGTTTCTTATCCTGCGTAAGCTCATATAGAGTTTTGTTGTATCGGGGGCGGATTATTGAATGGTTTTGGGTGTAACAGGCTGTGTTGATTGCTTCGGCCCATAAAAATAATGGAGCTTTAGAAAATATTAACATTGTACGAGCAGCTTCTACAAGAGTTCAGTTTCATCTTTCGACAACGTCGTTCTGCTGAGGAGTGCGAGCAACAGATGTTTGATGTGAGATGCCAACATTTTCATAAATATCACGAAGTGTCTGATTGACAAATTCGGTTCCATTATATGTTCGAACATTACAGACGGTGGCATTCAAATGAACTTAAATATTTTTTATGCATTTAATGATGGCCTTAGGAGCTTCATCTTTTGTCCTCAAAAAACTAACCCAAGTAAATCTTGAGTAATCGTCGACAAACACTAAGATATACCTTTTCCCGTTAATACTCGCCACTCGCATTGGGCCACACAAATCCATATGCAAAAGATATATTTTCTCTTGGTTAGTGTCTTCAGCTTTGGGTTGATGAGAGGATTTCTTGCTTTTTCCTAATGCACATGCTAAACACAGATGATCTTTCTGAAATTTAAGTCTTGGAATGCCTCGTGCAAGACCGTTTTTAGCTAGCTTGTTAAGAGTACCGAAGTTAAGATGTGATAATTGATGGTGCCATAACCGGCTCTTAGTCTTTGACGCTTTGGATAGAATATAGATCGGAGATGTTTTAAGCATGTCATCAAGAGAAATTGTGTACAAATTTGTGTCACTGGATTCGAAAAGTAGATCAACACCTTCTAAATTACGAATAAAGCAAGTGTTTTTCTGAAATGCGACTTCAAGATCCCCGTCGCAAAATTGACCAACAGAAAACAAGTTATGTCCAAGCCCCTCGACGTAGTATACCCTTGAGATAGTAACATTTCCCAGCTGATAGTCACCATACCCTATAATTCTTGTAATATGGTCGATTCTATCTAACTGTACCCAGAAATTTACTAACAAAGTTCATGAGCTGAGAGCGATTCCCTGTCATGTGTTTCAAACATCCGGAGTCCAGATACCAGAGAATAATTTGGACAACCAGTCATGACAAGAGAAGAAGACGATGGAATATCTGTAGCATTAGATCCCCAAGTATGATTGGGTTTTGAGTGATTAGCATTCTTAGATTCTACAATCTTAGCTTTTTTACTCGAACATACATTTTTAACATTTTTGGGTTTCCTGTTATAGACTTTAAGCTATGGTTTTTGTGTTTCAACTGAGTGGGAAGTGGTTTTCTTAGGAGGCACTACGTTAGCTGAAGTGATCCTAGTTAAAGGGCACGAATTACCAACTATAGTGAAAGTTCTGCCTGTTAGTTTCCATTTAAGTCCTACTTCAGTGAATGCATGACCCATAGTTTTCCAAATATTTTGTTTTTTATGTTTCTTAGTAGAATTAGCATGGCTATTCATATTTTCCACAAAATCAAGAAGACACTTATACGCTTTAAAATATATAATATATAATACGATAGAAATTTACCAATTTACCCTTGAGGACAAAGGTGCAAAGGAAAATTCTTCAAAATATATATAATATAATATAATACGTATCTTAACCGGGAGTATGAATCTGCCCTCCCCTGTCGTTTCCCTAACGATTTGTGAAATTGAAACTACGCTTGTTGTTCGGACAATGATTTGAATGGGAAACAAAAGTTGATTTGATTAACTACTTTTAACAATTAAAATTAACAAGCTCTAACTATTAAGCATGAAAACAAATAATGGGAAATCAAAATTTAACTAAAAAACGCAAAACGGGACCCTTAAATGAAGGTCAAAAACCCTAATTTGCTAAAAACAACCCTAACTTAAATTTTACTTTTAAAATGGACTCTATTTGGCTAAAAAGTAAGTTTAAAGAAAACTAGAACAAAAAAAAACGAAAATGAGAACGAATCCCGTTCTTTAGAAAACGAAATTTTGTAATTTAGACCCTACGAAAGCGAAACTAATTTTCCTATGAACTTTAGGATAAAAGAAAATTTTCTAAAAAAGATTTTTATTTTTTTGATTATTTTTCTATTTTTTATGATTTTTTAAAGTTTTTAATGAAAATAAATGATAAAAAATACTAAATGAACTCTAAAAATTCTAGAAAAATGACAGAAAATAGCTTAAACTATTTAAATCCTAGGAAAAATAAGCCCGAGATCACAGCTTATTAAATAAGCTGTGAAATAAGCTTTGACAGCTTATTAGGCTTATTGGGAGAAAATGTGTATAAAAGATAAATTGTGCAAGGGTCTTATGAAAAAGACCCAAGGGCACAGCGGTAAGGAGTGGGAGTGTGTGTGTATAGAAGGTTGAGGTGTTGAGGTCGGGGGTTCGAGCCTTGCTCACCCCCGACTTCCACCTCCCTTTTTTGGTTTTTTATGAAAAACTTAAAGAAGAAAAGTTATAGAGGACAACTTTTTAAGCTACTTTAATAAAAGCACTATAAGCTTAAACTCAAAAATAAGCTCTCAAAAAGCTTTTGAAAAAGCTGTTTACAGGAAATGAGCTTTTGAGCTCTAAAAGGCTTTGATTCACTAAAAGGCTTGCACACAATTCATTATAAGCTTAATTTTAAAAACAAAAGCTGTTCTAAATACCTTAAGATGCGTAGAAGCTAAATTTAATAAGCTAACTTAACTGGAAACACTATAAGCTATCTTAATCCTATGATCTAAGAGGTAAACTCATGTACTACCAAGATAAGCTCAAAAACTAGATAAGCTAGTTTGCATAATAAGCTAAAACAAAAACTGAGCTTTTAACAACTTAACTACCTACTTATAAACTATTGATTCAAATCATTAAAAAAAATATAAAAGAGATGAAGACAGAAGATTAGAGAGTAGTTAGTTTTAGTTTTCCAATTTCCTTTGTAATTTTCTAAATTCATGTACTGTTCATGCAATTAAGTTTCAAAAGTTTTTCAATTTGAGTTTAGTACTTTGTTACTACATTTGTACTCTTCTTTAGTTATTAATGAAGCAAGTTAAATCGTGTTTATGTTTTAAATTTCAAGGAATAAGCCATTTTTAGCAATAAGCTCGTAATAAGCTGTTTTTAGCTTATTACATTTTCTTAAGCTCAAAAGTTATACACAACTTGTTAAAAGCTTTTATAAACTGTCTTTGTTTCAATTAATGTTCACAACCTTCCTATTGCATCAAGTTCATTCAAATTGGAAGCTCAAGGAAGGTAATAATGCACCCAAGAGCATAAATGAGCTTTTAAGCTCAGTTTTAGCAGGCTAAGGACCATTAGGCCAGGGTTTTAGCCACTCCCATCAGAAGGAGTGGCTTGTTACTGAGACAACAAAAAAATCCAAAGGTTTCAAATTCTCAAATCTTTTCACTTAGCTTAACTTTTAGCTTAACTTTTAGCTTATTTTGTTTTTTAATCTTTGCAAGCACATTAAGTCTATTAGAAAATTGATATTTGGCCTGTTTTAAGTTCACATTGCTGAATGTGTGTAATTTCCCTTACTTTCCAAAAACTGTCACTTAAGTAGCTTAAGCTATTAGAGAAACTACTATTTTTCCAAATAAGCTAGCAAATTATAGCTTAAATAGTTTAAGTAGGTCATTTTAAGTAAAAAAGTGGATAAAACGGATTTAAAAGTTTTAGCTTTAAAATAATTATAAAAAAGTCACTTTGGTTTGACAGTTTTAAAGTAAAGGGGTGTTTGGCATAAGCTTAAAAACGGGTCAAAACAGGTTTTGGCATGGGTTATGGTCATGAGGTTGGTTTGAGCTTAAGTTTTAAGCTTATTTAAACTGTTTTCAAAAGTTTTAAAGGTTTAAAATTGTTTTCCAAGGTTTTCTAAAACCATTTTAGAAACTGTGAGATTTTTAAGATACCACAAGTGCTTATTTGGTTAAGCACTTGTAGGTTTGAGTTTAAGCACAAAAAGAGTGTGTTTTGTGTGTCTAAAAAAGGCTGTCAAAAGCCCTTTGTTCCTTTGACTTTATAAGTCAAAAATCACCAAGTCTCTTTTGTCACAGTTTCTAAAAACCAAAAGAGCTTTTTCATCATCAAAAATAAACAAGTAAAAATGATTTTTAAAAGTTGAAAATTGGTGCACAAGCCCCTTGTACACTACACTCAATCTGTTTGAGCTTATTTGTTGGTTTAGAGCTTATTTGACAGCTTTTAACTAGCTGTCAAATAAGCCCTAGAGGTTGCCTCTTAAAAAAAAAGCAATCCCCCTCTGGTGCAAAGGGGAGACTTTAGGCTTATTTATCTCAGTCATATAGAGCACACTTAAGCCAAAATTTTTGGCTTATTTAAGATGTCCTAAAGCTCTTAAATAAGCCCTCAAAGTTTCAGACCTTAAGAAGCTCATTTGTGTGCTTATTTTTAAGGCCAAACTTGCCTCTTGGCTGTTTTCACATAACTTAGGCTGAGGGATTGCTTATTTTTTGATTTTGGCTTATTGAGCTTGTTCCATAAGCTCAAATTGTTTCCTAGTGGTTATTTAGGTTAATTAGATTGTTAGTTGGCTTATTCCCTTTTGCTAGCTTAATTGAATGCCCATTTTAGTGCTTTTGCCCTTTTAAGCTTGTTTTTAATCATTCGTCATAAGCTTTGACCCAGCTTATTTAGTTAAGCATTATACTTTTTATAGCTTATTTACGGTTTAGTTTTACCTCTTTTAGCTTATCAATTCCCTTAGACTAGCTCATTGTCCCTAAGTCAAAAGGACTTAGCTTTTTTTAGCCTATAAGCCCAAAACAGCAAACTGTCAAGTTTGAGCTTATTTCTAAGCTTATTTCTTGCTTTTCATAAAAAATCACTAGTTGACAAAGTTTGTTACGCCCCACGAGCTTACAACTTTGCTTCTTTGAGTTTTTCGAAAAAAAAAAAAGGGGAGACACTTTGGCCCCGGGTGAGCAAGAACTCGAACCCCAGGGCAGCCAAGCGATACATCCCCTTTTACACAACACCCTACCACTGGGCGCCCTTTGGGCTTTTTGTCGTTAAAGACCCAAGGGTGTATAATAATTAAGGGTGTTGCGGCCTTTATACCTTATAACTGTGTAGAGCATATTTCCGGGGCTTATTCTGTAGCTTAATTTTTGTTTCTATTTTTCGAGAGGACCATTTAAAGTGTCTAGAAATATTAGAAAATTTTTCGAGAAATTTTTTGTAATCGTATAATATTTTTTATAATTTAATTTATTGAAAGTTTATTTTAATTCATAAAAAATAACAAAAATTATCAAAAAATATTTTGGCTTTTTTAGAAAATTTTTCTTTTAATCATCTAGTTTGTATTGAAAAATATAAAATTTTTCGTAGGGTCATTTTTACAACTTTTTCCTCTTTTTAAAGAACGGTCCGGGTTGCGGATTTTGTTATGACCTCGTTTTTGGGTCAAACGAACTCCCGTTTCGGTCTGAGATCTTTTCATTTCTTTCGTTATTTGATCCCTAAGTAGTTTAGAAGTGAAAAATTTTACTGTAAGTGGGGGGGGGGGGGGGGGGGGGGGGGGGGGGGGTTTATTTTTAAAGATTTTGGTTTTTCCACCTTTTTGCTCGGGATTTCGGGCTCTCGTTTATCTAGTTAAATTTCGTAATTTCTAGGTTTTTCCTAAACGTTTTAAGTCCGAATTTATCTAATTGACTTTTTCAACTATCCCAAACCAATTCCTTCTTCAAACTCACATCTCTCGATCGTATCGATTTACCAGTCCAGCCTTCGTTGGGGGATAAACGCCCCCGGAAAGCTCTATAAGCCTAACTTTCTTGACATTGTTCATGGGTGTGATATCAACCTTCTTAGTGCTAGGTATTATCGCATTAGGGCACGTATCTTGAACATATACAAGCAACTCCTGAATACTTGTGGCTTACTTACAAGCAAGGTCTAAATCGCCATCTAAAGGTTGTTTTGCCTTAACTTGTTCGACTATTTCCCGATGAGTATTAGCTTATTCTTGAGTGTTCCTAAGATAGTTTATGTGAACTTTCTTATTTTGCAATAACCTAGGAGGCAATGGTACTAAATCAAGCTTGAACATGCCTGGAGCAATAACGGTGGCAGAAGGTATATGTACAACATTTTCAACAATTTCTTTCCCTTTTGATTTTTGTAAATCGTTTTTCAATGATGTTATCACAAAAACCTTATCTTGACTTCAAGCTTTTAGATCCTCATTTTCCACAGATTTAAAGTTGAGTTTGTTAATTAAAGAGTCACACTGTTCTTTATGACGAACACATGTCTGTTTGATTGAGTCAAACTGATCTTTAAAAACCTGTTTCACATGATTAATTTCATTCCAAAGTTGCTTGTTTTTTGAAAGTAATTTTGCCAAACTATTCTCTAATTCCTCATTTATGGGCTCAAGATCACATTTATCATGATGAACATTCTTTTCCTTAGTGTTCTTTTTCAAGGATTTGATGGTATCCTTCAACTTAGAGATGGTTGTGTCTTTGTCTTGAAGCCGAGCTTTCAAATCATTGATTTCAAAATATTCTTGAATTTCAACAGCATTTTGATTAACGCAAGATTCATTGTTTTGAAAAACTTCTTGTTCTAATTGCATTGATACTTCAAGAGAAATATAATGTTTTTCAAGTTGTGAGTGATTTTTCAAAAGATCATCATATGCTTGTTTTGATTTGGAAAGCTCAGCATCAAGATTCATACACTTTTCACGCAATTCACACTTTTGCATATTCACATTCACAGAATCATTATTCAACAACATAGAATTCATCACAGTTATCAGATCATCTTGAAACATGATTTTTTATAAGAGTCGATCATTTTCCAAAAGAATTTCTTTCATAGCAATTTTCAAACATTTTTTATCAACTGAAAACTGTTGAACAGACACTTCTATTTGATCAAAAACTGTTTGTACTTTTGTTATTTCATTTAGAAGATCTTTATCAAACACATTGAAGATGTCTTTTAAAGATTTTAGAAATGGAATAATTTCATTGTTAAAAACAGCTTTTGTATGTTCAAACCCCCATTCACCTTCTTCAAGAGCACTTGGTGTTGTCCTCTTCTTTACCACAGAGTCAAACTGGGTGAGGTGGAATTTAAGCTTTTTAAGGCTTGCATTCACCAAACTCACCTTAGGTAGTTCACTGGGAACATCCACTATGACAGGTGGTGAGTAAGAAGGTTCAATGGTAGGATTGAACGTATGAAACCAAAACGCTTGTTCAGCCGATAATTCTTGTTGTGGAGAAAAACGTGTTTCAAAATCTTCAATTAGGCTATTTAATTTTTCATAATCAATAGGTTTATGAGAAATTTTCTTTGCAATAACTTCAGGATCCTTTGCCTTTTCAAACATTTTTGATCGACTCTCTTCTTCCAAAATCAATGTTTCTTCATCATCAATCACAGGCATAGCAACATGTGTTTTAGATATAACAGCACCATCATACAAGGTTGGTTTTATCCGCTGAGCTTTCCTAAGGTAAAACGGATTTTGATAACCTAGAGCTTGTTTGTGTGTATTATCATAAAACGCTTGCGGCTTAGTTAACATGTGCACTGTCTGAGCAGATTGACCCACTTTATAAACAATATTATCAAGTTCCTTAATCTTCTTTTCCAAATCAATTTCATTTTCCATATATTTATTTTCTTTTTCTTTGGATTCATTTTTGAAAACTGTAAAAGTTTTGAATAAAGATTCCTTTTCTTTGATTTGTTTAGAAAGATTTTGCTCAAGTGAGTCAATTTGTTCTTTGAGTGCAAGTTTCTCCCTAATCATATCATCCATTTGAGAATCAATCATTTTTTCACGACTGCTTAAATCAATATTAAGACGTTGTTCAAAAGTTTTGACCCTTTCCTTATATCTCTCTAGCTCAGCGGTTATTGATTCATTATTCTGTTCCTTATTAGCCTTTTCCCAATTATTAACATGATTAATCATTTGTTCTGACATTTGTTCAATCACAGATAAAATCATTGAATCTTGTTGTGCCTGCAAATTAGTATCTTGAACAGTTGCCTGTTGTGTTTCTTGCAAATATTGAGAATATGGAATGATATTGCTATCACTAGATATCTCATTATCTGTAAAATCCATAACTGGTGATTGTTCAAAATCCTGCAATGCATGCACACTTTGATTATCCATATCATTTAGATAGGTTTCAGAATTTGGTACCTCTGAGATAACGTCAGAACCATAGTTGGAAATGTTGGCCATAAGAACCGCTTGTGCAGTCGAGAGATCATCACAGTCTGAATCATAAGTATCGAGATCCTCAGTTTGGAAAGCAGCATTGTGAGGAATGACTGTCTGAGTTTGACTTGCTGGAATTCCTGGATCTGCAAGAAATGCGAGTTGCTCCTCATCCAATATTTGTCCAGCTTCCTGAGCTTCTGCTAACATTGCTTTCTCCTTATACCATGCATGCATTCCTTAGTTGACTAGGTTGAGTGCATTGCCTAGCCATATGACATTCACCTTGGTAGTTGTAGCATTTAATAACTCTTGCCTGTCGACTTGTAGTATTTCCCCTTGAACTAGTAGCATTGCTCTTATATGTAGTACCAGAATAAATTTGCCCTTGTCTCCCCTGAACTTGTTGCACGGTAACCCTGCCATCTTGAATAGTGGCTTAGTTTCTTAGATTAGAGGAAGTTCTGAGTTGATTATTGGTAGTAGGGAACCTTGAAGAAGCTACAGCCGTTAGAAAAGCCATTGCTTTATTGAGACAAGCAATCAGATCATCTTCAGGAGAAAACACAGGAACAACAAAACCTGAGTCTACAAATGGTGACTCAATCATAATTTATGTAGGAGCTTTAGGTGATTGATAATGAACTTGTGGAATTACTTGTGGAACAGTTGAGGTTTGATGATTCATTTGAGACTCAAATGCATGTGATGGTGGAATAGATGAATGATTAAATTGAGCTTGTGATGGATAATGAGATGAGTATTGTTGATTGGGTTGAATTGATCCATATTTTGATGGTGAACACTATTGTTGAAGTTGAGGATTGTTGTAAGAAGACTGATAAGTGTTGAAGTGAGGTGGTGTCATCTTCTGATTTGTAACGAATGCAAGTGGATCTTGATTGCTTTCACGTATAATACAGACTTCATTTGCATGGAGTTCATGTTGTTCAAGATATGCATGAAGTTGATCAAATTTAGAGGTATGCAAATCTTTAACAAGTTTAACATCTGTCACAAACTTACTCTATTCAAGTGGAAGACTATTTAAGAACTTGGTATTAACTTGAAATTGCTCCATTTTCATTTTGTAGATGTTCATATCGTTAATTAGCTAAGTAAATCTCAAGTAATACGTGTGTAGTGACTCCCCCTTGATTTGAGTAAACTTATCAAATGCATCATACAGCTTACACTCTCTTTCATGCTTTGTTAAAGAGGTACCTTGAATCAGTAACTGAACTCTCTCCCAGAAATATTTAGCAACTCTGTGATGATTCACAAGTGAATAAATATCAGTAGGAAGACCTTGAAGAATGATATTGGTAGCTTTCATATCACAATCAGCTTGAGTTTTTTTAGCAGCAGATAATTCAGCATATTTCTTTGTTCTGATCACACCGTTCTCTTCAACCGTAGGCCAAATGAGAGGACCATGTTTAACTTATCCAAGTGTCATTCTTTTGTGTTCTCTATTTTGCATGTATAATTCCATTCGACTTTTCCAAGAATCATATAGGTCTTTGTCCAACAAAGGTGGACGATTGTCAGCACCGGAGAGTATCATGTACTCAGCAAGAGTATTCTTTTGTCCAAGTGAAATAATTGAATCCATTTCAACGTGATAAGATTAAGATGATCGTACAGTGATTGGAGGTTGTTGTGTTAAAGTGAGTTTTGATTAATGAGGTTGAGTCTTTTGGAATACATGGGATTTTACAATTTTTGATAAAACCGGGAAATCAAATTTTCACAGGATTTTACAAATCAAAGAACAACCGTATAATTCACCTAATAAATATGTATAGTTCTCCTTTAAAAAATATATAAATCTCCTTTGCAAACGAACGTATAAATCGCCTTCATAAAATGTATAAATCGCCTTTGTAAAGAAAAGATGTATAATTCGCCTATATAAATCGTATAAATTGCCCTTGAAAACTACACGTATAAATCGCCTGAGTTAAACGAATGTATAATTCATCTGAGTTAAACGAACATATAAATCGCCTGAGTTAATGAACGTATAAATCGCCTAATTTAATATAAATCGCCTGAGTTAAACGAACGTATAAATCGCCTGAGTTAACGAACGTATAAATCGCCTGAGTTAACGAACGTATAAATCGCCTGAGTTAAATGAACGTATAAATCACCTTTAGAATACGTATAATTCGCCTGAAGGAAGAAATACCTATAATTCGCCTATATAACACATATAAATCGCCTAAAACACTACGAAACTCAAAAATCTTAAAAAGATTTAATTTTTGATGTTTTTACCTGATTTTTCTTATACTTCGTAACTATCTAAGACTATTAGAACCTTAAAACACAAACTTTAACGTTTTTGACACGAAAATTTTGAAATCAAGATTCTTGGTACAAAATCCTTTTTTTAACCAAAAAGACTCTAAAAGATGATATTTTTTATGGTTTTTGAAAGATTTTCATGTACTTTTAGTCTAAACTAAGATAAATAAGAAAGAAAGTTAAAAGCTTTATGGTTTTTAAACCCTCAAAAGGTAAAAACCTCTTGATGGATTCGAACCAAACTTACGCCTAAAACGAGTAAACAATGCACACAAAAACCTTCACAAACACCCCATGGCTCTTGATACTAATTATGGTATCTCTTAACACAAGTATGGAATGATTCACTTAGATTTTTAGAGAGAGAAAGAGATGGTTGGATGAACACTTAGAGAGAGAAAGAAAAATGACAATATTAGCTTAGTGAAAGTATGACAAATGAACAACCAACACCCTCTCCATCTGTGGAGAGGGTATAAATACTCCAACCAAGGCTGGCCACGGGCTTTAACATGGGATTTCCATGAACCTTTAGCCCGGTTAGCTTACCAGCATTACATTATTACTTACTACGAGCTACGACTAACTATATTGGTAGTGACCGACACTTTTTCGTATTTCTAACATCATCATTTTCAAAGTTTTCATTAGGAAAGGAAAAAGAGAAAGGAGGTTAAGAGGAGAGGATTACAATATGTAAAAGACTTGTGTAAATACCTCTAGTAAGGGGTATTTATACTTATTGACTAAAGCTTCTATTTTTCCTACTTTGGTCTATCTTGGTCAATATTTTCTAAATTTTGATCAAGTTTAACTTGATACAATATAAATACAAACTAAACTACTATTTTATATAAGAGCAATTCTTTATTAATAATAAACACTTTTTCTATTCTTAACAATCTCCACCTAAGGGTTGATTATTAATGACGAAACATCATCGGTATAATTGGTCTTCCATTCATGAATGACTCCCATCTTTGCATTTGCTCTCAATGCCTTAGACACTTGGTTATTTCTCTTTCGTATGCTTTCATTATGTCAAGGTTTAAGTCACCCAGCAGAGGAGCCTTCTTCAAAAATTAGTCTCAAAGATTTTCATCTTTACTTCATTTAAAATTCTTTTTAGAGTTGCATCACAGAACTTAACAATCTCTACCAAACACATGACCCTTTTCTCATTCTTGCTATTTAAGTAAATCAAACATGTGCTTGGTTTATCTACTATAGAGTAAGGATCGCATGCCTTAATACCAGGGAATATCAACATTAGTGCGGTTAAGTTGACTCTGATTTGGTAGCTTTCTATCCCCATTTAAAAGTCGTGAACTCTCTCCCAAATAACACAGATTTTAATGAACGTCATTAAAGAATTAAGCAACTTGTTCTCATGGTAGTTGACTTTCTTATTTGGGTAAAGATAATACAAATCTTTAATATCATTCTTGTTTAGATACTTAAAGTCAGCCTCAGAAAAGCTATCTAGTTTATCATTTTCTTTCATCATAATGATATGTTCCACAAAATCCAACCCGTATGGTTGCTCAGTAGTAACTCTGACAACTTCAACAATCATGTAATTAGAGAAATATTCTTCTGGATTAGCTTTAACTCTTCTGTGGTTGATCTTGTACTATCTCTTGTGCCACGAATCTTTCTAATGTTGAATTGACAACCTTGCTTTTTTGTTGAAAGTTTTGAACTCTTTCCTGACCCAACGCTTCATACTTTCTTCCAAATCATCTTCTCAAAATGGAACAACATGTATCTTTTAGAGTGAAAGAACATAGTTCTTCTCCTTAGAATTTCCATTCTTCAAGTAAAACAAATCCTTGTTGTATAGATACCTAGGAGGTTCATTCGGGTTTCTTTGAGGTCCATAGAAAACATGAACATATGGCTTTGATTGTTTTATATCCTCTTGTTTGCTTTCCCATACCCTCTGATTCTCTATATAATTCATTGTTTGTTCCCAATGGTAGGCATATTCTTTAGCATCTCTGAACTGGTTACTCATCATGTCTCTTAATGTAGCCTTCATTCTTTCATGATTATACATAGTTAGAACATGCTTATCAACACTTCGAAATTCTTCAATAAGCTCAGGATTTTCATCTTCGG
>BQNB010066212.1:0-34646 GCA_026074375.1 Tanacetum coccineum
ACCTAGACACGTAGAATTCTGTCACAATTAAACGCATCCGCATAAAGCATCCTTATTTGCTGATTATAATCTATCTTAGGGATTAAAGCAATGGTGATCTTGTTAAACCCTAGCTCATAGAGACTTTACCCACTTACTGCTTAACGACTCTTTATATACTAGTAGTCCACTGTCCGAGTCCTTACCAATGGAATACGAACGTACTCGTTGAAACCAAGGTCACCTTATGGCTCAACTAAGCTCACTAAACTAAAGGCAAATATGGGTCAATATTTGTGATCTTATGATTCTAGATATATAAATTGCAATATGGAGAGATATTCTAAACTCTTAGCCTACGCCCAAACAACACCAAAGTTGCAGCGCATTAAATATGTAGGACTAGTCCCAGTTGAATGATAGGTCGCATACGTAAGCACGTAAACAAGTATAAATTGATAAACATAAACAAGCATTCAACGATAAATTAAGCAATCGAGATAAACAAACCAAACATTAAGATCTTCATAATAATGGCTAATACCCGAAGGTATTAGCCTTCAAACATCATAATTAATACAAAAGTAATTATTTAGCCAAGGTAAACTAACCGAGTTAACGAATGATACCAAAAACTAAATGATTACAAGAGTATAAGAAATTACACGTTGTCTCCTATGGAATTAATAACGTTCCTCGACATCTTCTGCTCTTTTTCTCCTCTAAAAATCGAATTTTGTGGTTTAGGTATCGAGAATATGATTTAGCACCCTTAAAACTTGTTTTTGAGTTTTCTATTTATAGGGTTTGGAATATGGTCGATACGGCGTATCTAAAGTCTTGGATACGACGTATCAGGGGTTTCTTGGAGTAGGGACCACGTTTGATATCTTCTAGAATATTTTATTTCCATATGGCTTGAATACAGTGTATTGGTCATTCCTAGATACAGCGTATTGGATCTTGTTTCCTTCGTGGTCTTTGGTGAGTGCAGGCACAAATACGTCATATCTTCCTTGATGGATATGGCGTATTGATTGCCAGAACAATAATCTTTAAATATCTTCGTTTAAGCTCCAGAATGCTTGCCTTTTAGTTAACTTTCACCAAGTACTCCATAATTACTACAATTCCCAAATACAAACGATTAAGTAACATTTCTTTGCAATAGTTATACAAAATGGGTTAATTACATGGGATAAATGATGCTATGAAATAGATGCTATTTGATGTCATCAAATATCCCACCACTTGAATCCTACTTGACCTCAAGTAGCCTTTAGAAGTTTATGAAAATGTATCCCTAAGGATTTTTCTGTTTAAGCATTTATTTAATTTATTACAAGTACACAACCAAACACCTCACGAAATAGGAAGATGAAAACACTCAAATCACTCAACTAATCTATGTGGTAACATGTAACTAATTCGCTTAATTGCTCGGTTGTGACGAGTATTCTATTACAGGCTTAGCAAGGATACACATCTCCACCACTAGAGCTAAGGAGTAACAAGTTTATAAGGGTAAATATGGGTTTTTTGATTATAAGGCTTAGGGTTGATCATTATACAATCTTTTACCAAAAGTACCACACCAACAAGGCAGCTGAAGCACACATACATGGCCGTAACGACGGAATAGACATGTGTGTTCGATCACATCCTCATTCGAGTTTAACCAAGGGTTAGGATGAAGAATGATATAGGGTAGGGATCTTCTAACTTTCACCAATAGTAATAAACCAACAAGGCAGCTGAGACATGCATACATGGCCGTAACGACGGAATAGACATGCATGCTCGTACACATCCTCATTCGCGTAAAACCCATGGTTAATGATTAGGAAAGGGAAATAAATTGTTGTTAAATAAAAATTACGAAACAAATAGACTAGGTCCAAGATATAAGTTGCTAGACACTTTTTCCCGACCGTTACCATGATTAAGACACAACTATTTACAAACGTCTTGATCATAAGATTTAAAAAGCTTCTAACAATTTAGAAATTTGACCGTGCGACCCACGGATCCACCATCCCTGGATCCGTGTCACCTTGACGGCCAAATTTTAGGTTTTCTTTAAATACCACCCATTTGCTTAGTTTTTCACCCAAGCTTTTCACAACCTTTCTTCCATATTATTACACACATTTAGGATCATTATAAACAAGTTTTTATGATGTAAAAACATAATTAATCATATCATCAAAACCCCAATAACCCTTGATCATAATGATTCTAACTTTCATTTGTTGCAATCATGATTCTACATGATCCTCCATTTAAGCAAGCTTAGAGATCTTGCCACTCCACCACATACCTACATATATGAAGATCCATCACAACAAGCCAAGAGACTTGTCATCTTCATCAACAACATCATGCTTAGTGATCTTGATATTTTAGATTAGGCTTTTACATCCAATCAACAATTATGTTTTGGATCATCATTATACACATTAGTGTACCAATCATTATACAACAAACTAGATGTTAGGTGGTTTATGTGTTTATGCCATAAAACACAAAGTTTGTTATGTTGGGCCATAAAACATAACGGGTTTGGTTGTACCCGAAGAAGGACTCGGTATTCCAACATAGTACCCAGATAAAGTGTAAGCGACGTTAGGGTTGGTTCTAACCCGAAGTAGGACTTCGGTAATTTAGCTTAGTACCGGATAAAGTATAAGCGATGTAGTATGGTTTACTCCTCCTTAAAGGAGCTTTGTTTTACTCTAGTGAAGTAAACTCTCGAGTTGGGTTACTCGGGGATTAATGTAGAGGCAAAGAGTGAGCTTCATTACGGACGACCCACTATAAAATCATCGTTTCCGTTTCGGCGCTTTCCTTTACTTATCGCTTTACATTTATATTTTGCCTTTAACACTTTATATAAATTTATAAGTTGCGTTGCATCTATTTTGTGTTTATATATTGTGGTTTTCATGATATTGTTTTTGTTTATATTCTTTAGTATAGCTTTGTAGTATAAACTGATTGATGTTTGTTATGGGTTTTTTTTATTTTGAAAAAAAACAAAAAAAAAAAAAAAAAAGGTTTTAAGTTGATAATGGAAACGTATTCACCCCCCTCTACGATTCCACAATCGGTACCAAAGCCACGTCGCTCTAGTTTTCAAAACAAATGGTTTTAAAAATAGAGCACGGTCCATGTAACAAATTTCCTATCAAGCGACACATAATGTGAAAAGTTCTTTGTTTAGTACTGTTTTGTTGTTAAATATAAAGTGTTACAATAGCTTGAAGGTCTTTTAAAGAGTCCCAAACAAAGTCTGAATTAATTAGTTCTAAAAAAGTGGCGACAATAGCGTTTCTGCCAAGAAGTCACCTCTTCTGCGACCTACGGATCCACAACACAGATCCCGTCCCATGTAGATCCTCCATGGAACTGGTATTCAGTTTTTGTCAAACTTCTAAAATTCATAAGAAAATTAACCATGCGTCCGGATTTTTGATGACTCAAAAACCCAAAATTAAGTATTTTTTTTGTGTCTTCCAATGGAATATGTCTCAATTACTAATTCAAATTTTAAGTTTGTCAAATAAGCAAAATGCCATAGAGTGTCCAAAAACTTAAATTTTTTTTAAGCGATTAAAAATTTAGATTTAACCTTTCCTTTTTGAGTCGTACACTTCTAATTGGTTTACTTTTGAAAGTTGGTGTATTTTATCATTGGAAAGTAAATGTATTTTTCAAACTTACTAATGAGGAGAAAACTAATTTATTTATAAATAAAATTAAGCTATGTATACATTGTTACATTTAATACACAAAACGAAGTGTAGTATTTATGTGTGTTATGCTAAATGATTGTTTGTTCCACTTTGCATCTTAATATTGTTAATCAATATTTGATATGATTATTGCATTTGTAGTTGAGCTTCTTTGTTGATTAGTATAATCTTGTCATGTGTGTTATTTATTAATGTTCATGTATATGCGTCAATTGATCTTATGGAAGATCTCTTGCACTAAGTTAAGAAATTGCTTTTGCATTGCATATAGATATAGATCATTATGTTTACAAATGTTATATCTACATTTTGTAAATCTTATAATTTATGTTAACCCACTTAGGATTGAGAGCTAAGCAAGTTTCTCAAATCTTTTGAATAATATTGTATTGCACGATTATCGTGCTACTTCTTTAACTGATAAAATGTGTCACCACTATATATTCAACACTTCCATTTTATCAAAGTCTTAACAAAGTCTCTAGATCATGTCATCCCATTATCTTGTTTAAACATAGGTTGTCTAGACAAGAGAAAAGATCATAATAACACATTAGTATGTAATAAAAGGAAAATGTGTTTTGAACTTAGTTTGTGCTTGCATTAGTCTAATTCACAATCACAACTAATAAATCTTTGGATTAAAATGAACATAGAATTTCTTGTAATCCTAAATTTGAAAGATTAACTTTCTTGGTAAGAAAACACTTTTATTTTGAAGTTTTATATTCGAATAAATTTTCACATTAACATTAACTTGAAATGAAAATATTCACTTTAGTCAAAAGCTTTAAAATATTATATAAACATGTAGTAATTTCAAAAAAGATTCATACTGCTTAAAAATGACTAAGATAATTTTGTGTACTCTTTAAAAGCCAAAATCTAAGCAGATTGTGCACAATAATTAATAAGTTTTTCTCACATGCAAAATATACGACAATACCAAAGAAACAAGTAAACTCGTCATTTTAAATGATCTCACACTTAATACTAGTCTTAGGCTTAATAGAACACATTAGGAAAATCTTTTGTTTTCTTTTAAAAAGAGTGTTTGTGAGGGTCAAGAATGATTTCAGATATATATCGATTAATTATTCAAATTATCATTAATATCTTATTTCGAATATAATTGTCGAGCTTTTGAGTTTGGATATGAAATCAGATTCATTATTTGTCTAGCTTCAAGATTATATCAAAACCATAACAAAAGATATTATATCGAATCTACATACTCAATCACACTATGTTGATATGAAAATAATGTCATCCCTTTTAAAGACGAAAAGAATATACATCAGTTCATAACTCACACTTGTGATAATGATGTTATATTGAGTCTACATGTCTAATAGGAGTGTTCCTACTATTAATAATTACATGTTTAAAATGCACGTCAAAGTAGGTTTGATGACTTGGATGTTTCGTCCGAGATATTTCAAGAAAATTTCCTATGCAATGCATTTTGTAAAGTTGTCATTTCTGAAAACCAAACACGAGCAAATGCACAACCATATGTAAACTTATGGCTCATGCCTACTCAAAAGCACAAATCAAGACTCGAAATTCACTTTTTGTTATAAAAACCTTTTCCTCTATACCAAAATAAAGCATAAACAATATTTTTTAACTAAGTATTTAAAATCGGATACACTTCAAATATCTAAGATTAGGATTTGGAATTATGTGAGAACATTAATTCTATAAACCATTTATTTTGCTTTTCTTTGCTATAATTGATTGTAAGGTGACGTTCGAATACAAAGATGATTATTATTCAAACGATAATTAATCTTACCATTCTATCCAATTACAAATGTTCGAAATATGAACATGGAGTCGAGATTAGAATTTATCTAGATAACGAAAATTTCAATAAAATGACCATAGATATTTTCTGAGTCTACATGTTTAACTATTTTTAGTTATTACATAAAATTACGAAATCGATCATAAGACGAAAAGAATAATCATCAAATTGTAATTCACACTTGTATTTACGATGCTTTGTTACGTCTAAATGTTCATAATGCTCGTGTTATTAGAAATGGTCAAAAATATGCTAAAAGCTAACGCACTCCTAGTAGGTTGACATTGTTGAAATTCCATCGAGAAATTCATGACAACTTCCACGTTACGCTCAAAACTTGGAGGTCGAATCCGAAAGTTCAAACCAAGAACCCTTATAACATATATAAGCTTCTCCTATTACTAAAAAGTTAACACCATCGCCCAAATAACAAGAAATCATGTTCTGTCTGTTTTCAGAAAACTTTGCGACCTACGGATCCTCCATATGGAGATCCATCTTTGATTTAGGTAGATCCGTCCGTGATCATCAAATTTGAATATATTCCTTTTTGTAATTTTGTACTCGTCTAAGGTCTAACAAACATGTAACTAACCTTTAGTGCATCATAATTTTTATAATTGAATATTCATAATATATTAAGGTAAATAACCTTAATAAGATTACATTCAAAAAAATATGCAAAGGTGCATTCTTAGAATGCTTTAATGTAGCACATTCCACCTTGTCACACTTAAGTATACTCCTAAGTCCTAGAAGACTCAATCTTGTTTAAACTTACGACATCTTGCTTGCTCTCTTATTTAACCCTAGGATTATACATGTCATGATTAGGATTATAAGAACTGGAATTGAAACATATTAGTTAAGTCATATTAGGCCAAGTATTAGTGGACAATGCAAATTTCATCTTTGCTACACTTCATTAGGCAAATGCTGGAATTCTATTTTATTCTAAAATGTGAATGATTACTGGCGAATCTATTGCACTGGAAATTCAATTTAACCTAACGGTTGAATTGCTTCCGGGAAAGAAGTTGGGTTCGTGGTATAACCCATAAAAATGGTCGTGTTTAGCCTCAATTGAGCACCACTAGTGATAGTCTCATATTCATTCTCTAACTTGATTAAATGGATCTTTCTAAATATTCCTAATGTTAGTTTATATTAATGAACTTTGTATTTCATTAGGAGTGCTTATTAGTCAATATAATTAGATTCACTTAGTCAATCTAAAATACTGCACCTCGCATATGTATTTTATGTGATTTAAAAAATGTTAACGTGTTCTCAAAAGCATGTGAAATATATTATATTAACTTCATTCTATGTGATAGTCCAATGATTTCATTGCTAATTGTTGAATGCATAATTATTTAGACGATTTTGTTTTTTGGTTAGGAATCCCTGTTTAATATCTATAAGTTTATATTTATGATACGTGTTATTAAATGCTAAATGCTAACATGTTTTGTATGATATATATGTATGTGACGTAATCATTGTTTTATGTGAGCTTTTATATGATCTACGTGTCTTTCTTGTGCACCCACACTATATCATTAGGTCCGTCTATCTAGATAAACATATAGACGTCACATAGTCTTGTACATCAATATATTTGATTGTTATGATTAATACACTTAAGTGACTTAGTGTCTTTTGAGTTTAGGGTATTGTCTCGTGTCACTAAAATTTATCGAGTACACATGCATAATCGTCTTAATCCCTAAGGATTTTAGTTTAGATCACTTTGATCATTATCTTATTTATTTACTTGATTCTTTTCTTCACGAAACACTTTCTCCGTCCCTCGTCGTAAACGGTTAAATACTCAAAACTCCCTATAGTAACTCGTTCCCACTCCTTTGTTACTATATCAACCGTCTCATATCTTTAGGGATCCGCTCCTTAACTATAAACGATTATATCACTCATTTTTCATACCTAACTAATTACACGAAAACCTAAATCACACCTCTACCACTATATAGATGGCTAATATATTTTCTCCACCATTTCCGCTACCACCTTTCAGATAATCTCATACCTCATCATGTGATTGTTCTATTAGCATTAGCAATGCTTGAGAAGAGCTATGTAACTTTACGGTTGAAGATCGTTGTATGCTAACCATCATCCCTCTTGACGTTGTCAAACTCATCGGTTCTGTCATCTTATGTTTTCTTCTTTATTTATTTTTATTATTTGACACGTTATGTCCGGATGAGCACGGATTAAGTGGAAGGGAAAACACACTCGTTCACATATAGTCTTTCACTAAATATTCTTAAGAACTCACAAATGTGATTCTTATTCCTTAGAAACCTATTCAAATGAATCTTTACCCTACAGACTCATTTCTTTTTCAATCACACATGCACACCTCGTTCACACAAACCAAATTGGTAACCAAGATCGTAACCTGGATCTTTTCCTAACTTCACTATTAGGACTAATTCCCCCTCAAACAAGAACACCTAACTCGTTTCTTTTTCAACAACACAAGTACACCCCGTTCACACAAACCGAATTGGTTCTAGTCTCCTACCCTAACATCACCATCTAGCATCAATACCTCTTCTTGATAAGAGCACATCAATCTTTAAATATTAGCCTCGTTATTAGAACCTTCAAACCTTAACTCAAACCTTACAACTACAATCTACTTTTTATAGTAATAGATAGTTTGTGAACCATCAATACGTTAACCCAAAACCTTTCAAGTATACTTCACTCTTGGTTGTGAAATAACCTTTGACCCGTATGTCGATCATACACAAAGCCTATAACTAGACTTCACTCTTAATAGTGGTGATTAGTTTTACATACCCAAACCTCGCAATAAACACTTCAACCTTACACTCAAACGTAACAACTTATACTTACTCTTATAGTAAAGTTTAGTTCAACAACCTTCAATACTCATAAACATTATACTCAAAATGTATCCCTATACAATCTTGACATCAAGATCACGTCACCAACTTTATGATTTTCACCACCAAATATTTGTCCTCACTTTCAAACTTCCATACCAATGCTATTATCTCCTCAAGAACATTTCACACTTGTCCAATAACTATTACAAGTGATCCTTTCATTTTTATCACAATTGAGTCTTTTGGTTTTTTTCTACTTACTAGCAAGTGAAGAACATAAAGAAGATATTCAATCTTCAAGTGTTATTGAGTCACCACATTGTTGTGTCTTTCATTTTTCTTTCACTATGAAAGAACTACCACCTCGTCTCACATATATACCTTTGTTCATCAATATTGACAACTAATCACATGCAACCCAATCACTTATGTCATCGTTAGTGCAAATCATATATTATTCTAAACCGTCTTTTCCAACCTTAGATCAACACCTTCCCTCTTTGTTCTCACTCATCCTTCCTCACCTTCCATTATATGGAATCATTTTCATTTACTTCATATATACGATATCATTTTTCACTATATTTATTCTTGTCATAATATAACTACTTTCAAGTATATATGTTGACATGACGTATTAAAATATCGTTGACATCAATTTACTTTTACATGTCATAATTTTTATTTTACTATTATTATTATTATTATTATTATTATTCTAAGAACATACTTAGAATATGTCTTATCAATAATTCAAACACACTACGTATTCAAATCATGTTGTATCCCACATCACAATACCCTTAACATCAACATTTAGTTTTCGACCCAAAGTCTACATAATGTTGTTTCCTATAACCCCACACATGAAAAGTCAAAGATGAATGCTTAACAAAAGAAACCTTGAGAAATTAGAATCTCTCATATACAAGCCCTTTACAAAGTCCTAATCGAACTTCAATCATCATCTTATAGGTGAGATAATGATTTATTAAGGAACAATGTCATTCAAAAATGATAGTATCTTCTTATCCGATATGAACATCCTTGGACAAAGCATTCCTCATAATAATGGTGTGTCAAACTATAAACGAATTTTGTTCTCGTTTATTAAAGTGTGTGATTGGTTTTGGATAAATTTGGTGTACAATTAGTCCTAGTCCATCGAGCAATGTGGTCCCTTGGTCTTTTTATCTAGGTTTTTTATTTCTTTAAATAGAAATTGCATGTGGCTAGTTTCCAACATTTCTTAAAATGTCATTACTTTAGAGTACTCATACCTAAGACATGAAAAATCATATTCCCCGATAGTAATATTACTATATATAATATTTTTTGCTATCAGATTGCTTAACCTCCTTTATGACTTTTTTTTATTTGGGGGGGTAATAGTTAACCTTTTGGACCTTTACTTGCTATTATTCATGATTTAAGTGTTTACATGCTACGTGCTTTGGGCTTTAGCTGCAAATTGCAGTTCTGGTTGGTTTTGTAGGAACATGCGACCAACGGATCCACCATATGGTAGATTCGTAGGCTATTTAGGCAGGTCCGTGGCTCACTAGGCCAGGCGCCAAAAATTAAAATTTGTTGATTTTTAACTTTTTCTACTTTATTTTATAATCATGATATGTGATACTATATGTGTTTTTAAACCTTAGACTAAAACACTATTATCATATTATTTTTCTTGTCACATACATAGCTATCATCGTTATAATGTATATGTGCATTTGTCTACTAACTTTGTTTTATAGTACTCTTCCATAACTCAATTCATTGGTGTCCCAAACAAGGGCGAGCTTCCGACAAGCACTTAGAGAGTGCATCTTGCATACTTTTAGTTGCACATACTCGTCCAATAGAGTATCTAGTATTGTACTAACATTTTTTATAGGTTTTTGATAATACCTTGATGCCTCAAATAAGGGGGGGCATTCGTCAATAAGAAGCATACACGGATTTATCATATATATCTCTTATTACTTCATGATATATATTATAGTGATATATCTATATTATATGATATAAATATATAATATATATATAATTAATGAGTTTGCACAAAACAACAACTCAATGTAGGTTAAGTCCTTTGTAAGAAATATGATCCATGGATTACATTAGCAACGCAATGTTAATAAATCATGAGAGTGCAAGGACTAATCGGGGACTCCGAGGCATCAATGTAGAAGCTAAAGTTCTTAGAAAAATATGAAGATTGAAGTATAACGCACTAGGATATCACAGCACATCATGTCTCTAGGGAGAAGCAAAGTTAAAACGCCAAGGACACCGCCCTTTTAGAGAATTGAAGAGTGTTAACGGAGAAGGATCAATGGATTAGAGCATACACCCTTTTTTGTTTACAAAAAGGGGGAGAAGGAAGTGTAAACGAGTAACTTTTAAATTTTTACTATGTTACAAGTTTATTTATTTGCATCATCAAAAAGAGAGATTGTTAGTGCAAAATTAGGATATTTAAACTAAACAGTCCCTTGGTTTTTAAATAATGAAAAACAAAGTAACCTTGTAATCAATAATTATATAAAATGGGTTAATTACATGGGATAAATGATGCTATAAAATAGACGTTATTTGATGTCATTACTTTGTAATTATTAAATATGTACCAACAATATCATATATAATTTAAATAGTGTAATTTGTTAGTGCAAATATTACGATATTTAAACTAAATAAGTCCTTTGATTTTAATAATGACAAACAAGTAATTTGTAATACATAACGTAAAATGTGCAAGTTGCACGTGATCACAACTCATCAACGCATACATTTATCAACACCTCTCAATGTCTCGAGTCTACTCATGCTTCAACAAAAGGTATGAATATGTTTGTTAAGTTGCATTATGATCAACCCATTTAACAAACTATGTAATTAATCATATTAGACAATAGGGCAAAATTAATCACTAACTTAACTAGACAAGATCTTTCATATTAGGAAACAATCTTGAAAGATTAAAACATGTCTAGCCATATTAGATAATATGACAAAATAATTAGAGAATAAAGACAAAACTAATTATTCTTGTTTAACCAATTTTGGAAACAAATTTTGCAAGATATTTTCAAATCTAGCAAATCTTACCATTTTAATGTTAAGCTTAATTTTCATTCTAGAACAATATCTAACAAGATGTTGTAAGTACATTAAGGATCTAAGCAAAAGATTTAAAAAGATTTAAAAATATTTTTAACAATATTGAAATTGACCCAGGGGATCCACGAATCCACCTAAATAGGCAGACGGATCCACCATCCCTGGATCCGTAGCACCTTGACGACCAAGTTTTGAGTTTTTTATAAATACCACCCTTTTGCTTATCTTATCTTTTGGAGCTAGCTTTTCACAACCTTTCTTCCATATTATTACACATATTTAGGATCATTATAATCAATTTTTTACAATGTAAAAACACAATTAATCATAACATCAAAACCCCAATAACCCTTGATCATAATGCTTCTAACTTTCATTTGTTGCAAGCATGATTCTACATGATCCTCCATTCAAGCAAGCTTAGAGATCTTGCCATCATCATCCACCACATACCTACATATATGAAGATCTATCACAACAAGCCAAGAGATTTGTCATCTTCATCAACAACATCATGCTTAGTGATCTTGATGTTTTAGACTAGGCTTTTACATCCAATTGATATTTATGTCTTGGATCATCATTATACACATTTGTGTATCAATCATTATACAACAAACTAGATGTTAGTGGTTTATGTGTTTAGGCCATAAAATACAAGGTTTGTTATGTTGGGCCATAAAACATAACGGGTTTGGTTGTACCCAAAGAAGGACTCGGTATTTAGCTTTTTACTGGAAAAATAGTAAGCGATGTTAGGTTGGTTCTACCTCGAAGTAGGACTCGGTATTTAGCTTATTACCGGATAAAGAGTAAGCGACGTTGTATGGTTTTCTCAGCCTAAAAGGAGCTTGTTGATTTAGTGAAGTAACTCTCGAGTTTGCGCTTTCTTTTACTTATCGCTTTACATTTATATTTGCCTTTATCGCTTTATATTTATATTATCATTGCATATATGTTTGCGTTATATATTGTGTTGTGGTGATATGCTTTGTTTGATGTTCTTTAGTATAGTTGTTGTAGTAGAACTATTATGGACATCTTTCATATTACGTCAAACTTGATTGGTTGTTTGATACAAAAGTTTTAAGTTTATAATGGAAATGTATTCACCCCCTCCTCTACGATTCCACAATTGGTATCAGAGCCAGGTCGCTCTAATTTTCAAAACAAATGATTTATAAAATAGAGTACGGTCCATGTATCAAATTTCTTATTAAGCGACACATAATATGAAAAGTTGTTTATTTAGTACTTACAAGTTTTGGTGTTAAATATAATGTGTTATAATAGCTTGAAGATCTCTTAAAGAATCCGAAACAAAGTGAATAATGTGTCTAAAAGTGAAATAAATATTTCTGCCAAAATTTCACCTCTTCATGGATCTACGGATCCACCAAACCTTGGATCCGTCTATGTAGATCCGTCGGTATGGTTTTCAGTTTTTGTCAAACTTCAAAAATTCGTAGAAAATCAATCGTGCGTCGGATTTTGATTATTCAAAAACCAAAATTGAAGGATTTTGAGTGTACTTTCCAATGGAATTGGTCTCAATTACTATATCAAGTTTTAAGTTTGTCAAATAATAAAAATTCCATAGAGTGTCCAAAACCAAAATTTTGTTTTAGCGTAAAAAAGTTATTTTTAACCTTTCCTTTCGAGTCGGACACTTCTATTTGGTTTCTGTTAGATATTAGAAAAAGACTCGGTCACCCCGTGTATTTTACCATTTATTGTTGCTCGTAATTAAGTAGTTAATGTATAATGTTCGGTAATGGGCAGGGTAGTAAACCCAACATGTTAGCCCTTTACCAAGGCCCTAGGCCGGTTACTATTGTATGTATAAAAGCCTCTTCCATGCCATGGAAGAGGTGGATTAGTAATTTCATTTATACAAGTTCATTTTCTCACTCTAGAAAGTTCTCCCTAACTTTCTCTCTCTAGAACTTGGCTAATCCTCTAATCATTCGATTGTGTTATGATTTCTAATATCCTACAGTTTCCTTTTGAAAGTTGGTGTATTTTATCATTGGAAAGTAAATGTCTTGTTCAAACTTACTAATAGGGAGAAAACTAATTTATTTACAAATAAAATCAAGCTATGTATACATTGTTATATTTAATACACAAAACGAAGTATAGTATTTTTGTGTGTTATGCTAAATGACTATTTGTTCTACTTTGCATCTTAATGTTGTTAGTCAATCTCTCAAATACTTATTAAATCTTTAATTGAGCCTCTTTTTTTATTAGCATAATTTTGCTATGTGTGTTATTCATTAGTCTTCATGTTTATGTCGTAGCGACTTGTGAACAAGAACTCTGTCAATTTAATTTCTTGCCAGCAAGTTGTCTACTCTCTTCCAGCGAGTTAAGCATAGCGAGTTACAAGTTTTTGAAGATCTTTTTCTAGCGACCTATGAAAAGGAACTCTGTCAATTTAATTTCTTGCCAGCGAGTTATCTACTCTCTTCCAGCGAGTTACCTCCAGCGAGTTATTAACTTTTTGGATTTTTGAACTAAATTCTTCAACGTGTAATAACAAACCTTTACAACAATTCACCACTTTTAACATACAATCACTAATCATTGTTCGATCAACTTAATCATTTCACAATCAATTAAGATGGCTAATCTTTCGGAAGACATCCAATGTGCCGGTTCAGATACCCGACCACCTATGCTTGATAGGACTGACTTTGCAGCATGGCAACAATGTATTCGACTGTATTGTCAGAGTAAAGAGAATGGTGTGAACATTTTAAAGTCAATTGATGAATGACCATTTCAGATGGGGACATTTTGGGAAACACTAACTGAAAGGACTGAAGGTGCCCCACATCTAGGTCCAGAACGACCACGAGTCTATTCTGACTTGTCACCTGAAGATAAGGAAAGGTACAATGCTGACATTCGGGTAACGAACATCCTACTTCAAGGGCTGCCAAAAGATATCTACTCTCTTATCAATCATTACACCGATGCAAAGGACATATGGGACAATATGAAGATGCTCCTGAAAGGTTCAGAATTAACAAAAGAGGACCGTGAATCACAATTGTATGATGACTTTGAACACTTTTGTCAGAACAAGGGAGAAACCATTCACGACTACTATGTCTGGTTTGCCAAACTCATCAATGACATGCGGAACATCAAGATGACTATGTCCAGAATGCAGTTGAACTCCAAGTTTGTGAACAACATGTTGTCTGAATGGGTAATTTTAAACAGCAGTAAAACTAAACAAAGGATTGAGGGACTCAGACTAAGATCAGCTGTATGCTTTATTTGAAGCAACACGAGGCACATGCCAATCGAGAACAAAATGATGTGACGATCGATTACACAGCATACGGTGGATCTCTCACTTGCTTTGATGTCAATGTCCACACCATCAACACTACTCACAATCATCTACGACTCCACCATCCACATATGTTCCACCACACTTTGCTGACAGCACTCAACTTGATTTGGAACTTCATCAAATCATACAAAACATACCTACCTCAAACAAATAATCAACTCAGAACTTCATCAAATACAAGGAACCAAGCTACAATCCATGATGGGAGAGTTGTGGTTCAGAATGTTTAGGGTCGACAGAATAGAGGTCAGGGGAACAACGCACGGGGTAGAGGTGCAGTTGGTTATGGGGGAGCACAGAACAGAATTAGGAATGCTAACCAGTCAAGCAAGGCAATTAATTGCTACAACTGCAATGGTTTATAGGCCCACATAGCAATGAACTGCAATCAACCAAAGCGTCCACAAAATCCAATACTTCAAAGACAAAAGTTGTTGATACAAGCTCGGGAGAATGGGGTGGCATTGGATGAAACATCTTTGTTTATTGGCAGGTGTACCGACAACACAATTGATTAGATGTAGATGAGCAACCTGTTCAGGAATTAGCACTCAATGTGGATAATGTGTTTCAAGCTGATGATCTGTGATGCTTTTGATCTGATGTTAATGGAGGCTCCAGGGCAAGACTATGTTTCATGGCTATTCTATCATCCTGTAAGGATCCTGTTATGATAAGTGGTCAGCTTATGATCAACATTCTATCTGAGGAACATGAACGACCTGATCACTATCAGATGTTGTTTGTGAACATTCATAAGAACACGAGATGCCATGACGATGTACAACCAAAACAACGTTGTTAACTCACATGATAATTATAGAGTGATAGTAAATGATTTCAATGATCATATGTTTAAAGACAAAAAGCATCCGTTTACAAATAATGTATCTTCTGTTCCAAATGATGCCATATCGATGAGGATATTTAATGATATGCATGAACCGCATTCCCAACCTGTCTCAGTCACAACACGAAACACAGTAGTCGACAATTCATTAACTATTGAACTTGCAACATATAAGGAACAAGTTGAACTGTATAAAAGACGGGTCAGGTTTGAATTAACGAAAAGAGAACAAAGATTGATGATCATTAAAATAGTTACACTGACCGTAATATTAAGGAAAGAAACACTGAAAAAGGAACTTTCATTTGTAAAAATGCAACATGCTTCTACCATCAACCAATAACAAGTCAATGGTAGAAAAGTTACGTCTTTGAAAATAGATTTTAAACATAAAAAAATAAAAAAAAAAAAAAAATGAAAACAAAAACCTTGAAGAATTTTTGGACATGAAAGCTTTAAAAAAAAGGTCGAGGATAATTATACAAAGCCAACAGTCTCTTCAAATATTTCACAGGTTGTGTAAACCAAACCTATTATAATGATACCAGAATAAGGTAGTTAGTTCCTATAAAACCTTTCTGCCTCACCCTGCAAAGCAAGTTTTCACCTGCTCCTATATAATGTTATAATTATCAAAAAAGAATCATATTATGGCTAAATTGCACAACACAAGGATACCCTATAGATAGTTGAAATCACTAAGGAGGAAAGACCCTGAGTGTGTGATTAATAAGGGTAAGATTGCACCACCTGATTACTCGAAAGAGAATTATTTAGCGACCTTCACGCCACAAAAGCAACTGACCCTCGAGCAAATATTTGGGTCTCAAGATCTCATCAAGATGAAAGCAGAAGCTCTCAAAAAGCAGACCACAGCCTCAAGACCTATCAAAGCGTTGACGGTGTACCCGCCAAATACACCTGCAACGCTTGTCCCTAGGGTGCTTCCAACAAAGAGTCAAGTGAAAATTAATATTTTTACACTCATACAACTCTTTTTGGAATTTGAAAAAACCTGTAAAAAGAGAATTACACCAACTGGGCTCACTGAAGGGGAAATGGGTTTTGAACAAACCAAGGAATGTTATCTCAAGGAGGTCATTCCATTCTTCAAAACACTTAAAGAACATTTTGAGGGCATTCAAAAGGCTCTAACTAAAGAAATTAAAGAAATGAAAGATGTTTTTGAAGAATTGGAAGCTGAGGTTGACCAAAATGTTGTTGACAGGAAACATGATGAGATTGAACGAAAAAACCTTCTTATTGCACATGATAATTTAATTGTCGATTGCTTGTCCAAAGAAGTGTTTTATGTTGCAACGAATTCTGAGCTTAATGTTTCTAGATTTACTGAAATGCATGATGCTCACACTATTGTTGAGGCACGTTGTCTGGAACTTGAAGCTGAGCTTTCTAATTTACGTGAGAAGATTCAAAATGATAATCATAATGAGTTAGTTAAACGGTTTTCCAAACTTGAGGTAAATCACTTAAACCTGCAGTTAAAGTATCAAAACCTTAAAGAAAGTTTTGGAAATAATCCATCAACACCCGCTAGAGATACTCTTGATTTTGATTCAGCCTTTGTAATCGGAAAAATGAAAGCTTCTCTTTAAGGAAAGGACAACGTCATTAATAAATTAAAAACGCAAATCTCTCACTTGCAAGAGACCCGTAGTGAAACTGACCGTACACTTGACTTCAGGGCCTTAGATTTTCAGATCACTCAGTTAACTGAAAAAGTCACTGTTCTTCAAGAACAAAATGAGCTTTTTAGGGCAGAAAATGCAAAAATTAAGCAGCATTACAAAGAATTGTATGATTCTATTAAGATCACTCGTGTTAAGCATCTAGAACATACAAATGCCTTGACAACTAAAAATGAGAATCTGAAAGCCCAAATGCAGACTAAAATGAAACATGTCACTAAGGATCATGTAAAACCAACAGTTCTTGCACCAGGCAAGCATGCTATAGATGTTGAACCGACTCCCCCTCGCAATAGGAACAATAGGGAAGTTCATCTAGATTATCTCAGGTATCTTAAGGAAAGTGTAGAAACCCTTCGCGAAATAGTGGAGGAAGCTAAGGTTAAAGGACCCTTAGATAGGTCAATAGTTTTTGCTTGCCGTTATACTAAACACTCTCAGGAACTCTTAGAATATGCGATTGGCACTTGTCTGAAAGACTTTAACAAATGAGATAAAAAGCATGCTCCTACCCCTTTAATTAGCAAAAAGCAAGTTACTTTTAAAGAACAATGTGACACGTCAAATAGTAACACACACATACATGTAGGGCAACTGAACACTCAGCAGACTAATGTCCCTGTGCCTCCTTTTACAGGAGTAAACTGTTGCACCAATGCTAGCGGATTATAGCCTAGGCGCAATACCAAGAAAAATAAGATCTCGCCAGCTAAAGGTGTCAACAATAAGAAAGTAGAAGAACACCATAGGACAAATAAGTCTAACTTAAGAACCACGAATCATGTTAATTCTAGTAGTAGATCTAAGCGTACTGTAATTAATTCGAATTCTAATTATGTTTGCCAAACATGTAACAAGTGTTTAATTTCTGCAAATCATGATATGTGTGTGGTTGATTATTTGTAATCGGTTAAGGCACCCCTCTTTATTCATAATAGTCATAATGTTGTGCGCAAAGTTAAGCAAGTTTGGAAACCTAAGCAAGTTTGGAAACCTAAGCAAGTTAGGCAAGTATGGAAACCCATAGGCAAAGTGCTTACCAGTATTGGTCATCAATGGAGACCCACGGGCAGAATATTAACCTTAGGAGAATAGTGCCCTTTAACTAGGCTCACTACACCCAAAGTAGTATATGCTAAGCAAAACGTGTATCAGGCCATTACTTGTGCTAACAAACAGGAACCTAACCAAAATTGAGGATCCAACTTTCCAAACTCTCCATCTTCGTCTGTTTTCAAATGCAGGTCGTACAGATCGTCCTTTGGTATTTGGACTCGGGCTGTTCAAAATATATGACTAGAGATCGCTCACGGCTCAAGAATTTCGTGAAAAGGTTCATCGGGACAGTTAGATTCGGGAATGACCACTTTGGTGCTATCATGGGTTATGGAGATTACGTGATTGGTGACAATGTGATTTCCAGGGTATACTATGTGGAAGGACTAGGACACAATCTGTTTTCAGTCAGACAATTTTGTGATTCTGACCTAGAAGTTGCATTCAGGAAACATACTTGTTATGTTCGAGACACGGATGGTGTTGAATTAATTAAAGGTTCTCATGGTTCCAATTTATACACTATCTCAGTCGAAGACATGATGAAGTCCTCCCCAATTTGTTTGCTGTCCAAAGCCTCCAAGAACAAATCATGGTTATGGCATCGTCGTTTAAATCACTTGAACTTCGGCACCATCAATGACCTTGCAAGAAAGGACCTCGTAAGAGGCTTACCTAGATTGAAGTTTGAGAAAGATCATCTCTGCTCTGCATGTCAACTAGAAAAGAGCAAAAAGCATACCCACAAACCCAAACCTGAAAACACCAACTTGGAAGTTCTTAATACCCTTCATATGGATTTATGTGGCCCGATGCGAGTGCAAACAATTAATGGGAAGAAATACATCTTAGTCATCGTTGATGATTATTCTCGGTTTACTTGGGTTAAGTTTTTGAGATCGAAAGATGAAACCCCAGTGGTCGTCATCAAATTTCTAAAACAAATACAAGTCGGTCTCAACAAAACTGTCAGATACGTCCATACCGATAATGGCAAAGAATGTTTCAATAAATATTTGTCTGATTATTATGAACGTGTCGGCATTTTTCACCAAAAGACAGTTCCAAGGACACCACAGCAGAACGACGTTGTCAAAAAACGAAATGGTACCCTTGTAGAGGCCGCTAGAACAATGTTGATATTTTCTAACGCCCTGATGTTTTTATGGGCAGAAGTTGTAGCGACTGCTTGTTACACCCAAAACTGATCCCTCATTCACACCCGTCACGACAAAACCCCATATGAACTGGTGCATGATAAGAAGCCTGATCTTACCTTTTTTGTGTCTTTGGTGCTCTTTGTTACCCTACAAATGACAGCGAAGATCTTGGAAAACTGCAACCAACGGCTGATATTGGAATTTTCGTGGGCTATGCACCAAGCAGGAAAGGTTATCGAATCTACAACAAGAGAACCCGACGAATTATGGAAACTATTCACGTTCAATTCGATGAGCTAACTGAGCAAATGGCTACTGTGCAACTCAGTACAGGACCCGCTCCTTCTTTTCTGACGCCTGGACTAATAAGTTCAGGGCTCGTACCAAATCCGGTTCCTGCAGCTCCTTATGTACCCCCCACAAATAAAGAACTGGAGATCTTATTCCAACCAATGTTCGATGAATACTTGGAACCTCCTCGTGTTGAAAGACCGGTCTCTCCTGCTCCAGCAGTTTCAGCACCAGTCAATTCAGCCGGTACACCTTCATCTACTACCATTGATCAAGATGCACCTTCTCCAAGTCATTCACCGTCATCTTCGGCATTACAATCTCCAAGTTTACATCAAGGCGTTGCAGCTGATTCTACTCTCATAGAAGACAATCCCTTTGCTCCTGTTGACAATCATCCCTTCATAAACGTATTTGCTTCGGAACCTAGTTCTGAAGCATCATCATCTGGGGATCTTAGTTCAGCAGAATCTCCTTATGTCTCTCAAACACTTCATCATCTCGGGAAATAGAGCAAGGATCACCCGCTGGATAATATTATTGGCAATCCCTCTTGGCCGGTATCCACCAGAAAACAACTGGCAACCGATGCCTTATGGTGCTTGTATAACTCTGTACTGTCAAAAGTCGAACCAAAGAACTTCAAATCTGCAATTACTAAAGATTGCTGTTTCAAGCTATGCAAGATAAGATTCACGAATTTGATCGACTTCAAGTATGAGAATTAGTACCTCAACCAGACTATGTCATGATTATTGCTCTCAAGTGGATTTACAAAGTTAAACTTGATGAGTATGGCGATGTTCTGAAGAATAAGGCTAGGTTAGTGGCCAAGGTATATCAATAAGAGGAGGGCATTGATTTTGAGGAATCATTTGCACCGGTTGCACGTATCGAGGCTATTCGTATCTTCATCGCCAATGCCGCTAGTAAAAACATAACCATCTATCAAATGGATGTAAAGACAACATTTCTGAATGGTGAATTGAAGGAAGAAGTCTATGTTAGTCAACCTGAGGGCTTCGTTGATCCTGACCATCTGACACATGTTGTCTGAAGAAGGCTTTGTATGATTTAAAGCAAGCCCCTCGGGTATGGTATGATACCTTGTCACGTTTTCTTCTAGACAACAAATTTTCCAAGGGTGCTGTGGATTCGACACTATTCACTCAGAAAATAGGCAAACAGATTCTTCTTGTTCAAATATATGTAGATGATATCATTTTTGCCTTGACCGACCCTAAAGCATGTGAAATATTTTCCTATGAGATGAGTTCTAAATTTCAAATGTCAATGATGGGACAAATGTCTTTTTTCTTAGGCTTACAAGTTTCTCAAAATCTCGAAGGCATTTTTATAAATCAATTAACAATCAGTTGTGGCGACTGCTTGTTACACCCAAAACCGATCCCTCATTCACACCCGTCACGACAAAATCCCATATGAACTGGTGCATGATAAGAAGCATGATCTTACCTTTTTTCGTGTCTTTGGTGCTCTTTGTTACCCAACAAATGACAGCGAAGATCTTGGAAAACTGTAACCAACAGCTGATATTGGAATTTTCGTGGGCTATGCACCAAGCAGGAAAGGTTATCGAATCTACAACAAGAGAACCCGACAAATTATGGAAACTATTCACGTTCAATTCGATGAGCTAACTGAGCAAATGGCTACTATGCAACTTAGTACAGGACCCGCTCCTTCTTTTCTGACGCCTGGACTAATAAGTTCAGGGCTCGTACCAAATCCGGTTCCTACAGCTCCTTATGTACCCCCCACAAATAAAGAACTGGATATCTTATTCCAACCAATGTTTAATGAATACTTGGAACCTCCTTGTGTTAAAAGACTGGTCTCTCCTGCTCCAGCAGTTTCAGCACCAGTTAATTCAGCCGGTACACCTTCATCTACTACCATTGATCAAGATGCACCTTCTTCAAGTCATTCACCGTCATCTTCGGCATTATAATCTCCAAGTTTACATCAAGGCGTTGCAGCTGATTCTATTCTCATATAAGACAATCCATTTGCTCCTGTTGACAATCATCCATTCATAAACGTATTTGCTTCGGAACCTAGTTCTGAAGCATCATCATCTGGGGATCTTAGTTCAGCAGAATCTCCTTATGTCTCTTAAACACTTCATCATCTCGGGAAATAGAGCAAGGATCACCCGCTGGATAATATTATAAACAATCCCTCTTGGCTGGTATCCACCAGAAAACTACTGGCAACCGATGCCTTATGGTGCTTGTATAACTCTGTACTGTCAAAAGTTGAACCAAAGAACTTCAAATCTGCGATTACTGAAGATTGTTGGTTTCAAGCTATGCAAGATGAGATTCACGAATTTAATCGACTTCAAGTATAGGAATTAGTACCTCAACCAGACTGTGTCATGATTATTGCTCTCAAGTGGATTTACAAAGTTAAGCTTGATGAGTACAGTGATGTTCTGAAAAACAAGGCACGGTTGGTGGCCAAGGGATATCGACAAGAGGAGGGAATTGATTTTGAGGAATCCTTTGCACCGGTCGCACGCATCGAGGCTATAAGAATCTTCATCGCCAATGCCGCCAGTAAAAACATGACCATCTATCAAATGGATGTCAAGACAGCATTCCTTAATGGCGAGTTGAAGGAAGAAGTTTATGTTAGTCAACCAGAGGGTTTCGTTGATCCAGACCATCCGACACATGTTTATCGTCTAAAGAAGGCTCTGTATGGTTTAAAGCAGGCTCCTCAGGTCTGGTATGACACCTTGTCACGGTTTCTTTTAGACAACAAGTTTTCCAAGGGTGTAGTTGAACCAACATTATTCACTCGGAAAACAGGCAAACATATTCTTCTTGTTCAAATATATGTAGATGATATCATATTTGCCTTGACCGACCCTAAATCATGTAACATATTTTCCAATGAGATGAGTTCTAAATTCCAAATGTCAATGATGGGACAAATATCTTTTTTCCTAGGATTACAAGCTTTTCAAAGTCCCGGAGGCATTTTTATTAATCAATCAAAATTTGCTCTAGAAATATTAAAGAAATTTGGGATGGATTTGTGTGACCCTGTTGATACACCAATGGTGGATCGACTTAAACTAGATGAGGATCCCTTAGGGATTCTAGTTGACCAGACTCGATTTCGTAGTATGGTCGGCTCTCTAATGTACCTCACTGCCAGCAGACCCGACTTTGTATTCGTTGTATGCATGTGTGCTAGATATCAGGCTTCGCCTACCAAAAAGCACCTTGAAGCACTTAAACGGGTCTTTTGGTATCTTAGAGGAACCATTAATTGGGGTCTTTGGTATCCGAAAGACACCGCTATGGTACTAACGGCTTATGTAGATGCGGACCATGCAGGTTGTCAAGACACAGGAAGAAGTACATATGAAAGTTGCCAGTTACTTGGAGAATAAATTAGTCAGCTGGTCATCAAAGAAATAGAAGAGCACTGCGATCTCTACAACAGAGGCTGAATACATTGCCATGTCTGTATGTTGTGCTCAGATACTTTAGATGAGATCACAACTTACAGACTACGGCTTTGTCTTCAAAAAGATTCCCTTGTCTTGTGACAATCGCAGTGCCATTGCTCTCTACTGCAATCATGTCCAGCACTCATTGTTATCAAGCACATTGATATTAGACATCAATTTTATAGAGAGCAAGTTGAGAAAGGTGTGGTTGAATTGTACTTCATGACGACGGATTATCAGCTCGCGGATATATTCACCAAAGCATTACCAAGAGAGCGGTTTGAATTTCTCCTCCCGCGTCTTGGTATGAAGAGTATGTCTCCGGAAACTCTTAAACGTCTTCAGGAAGGAGAAGAGGAGTAAAGGATGGTCCTCCTATATCCTATGTAAATATGTATATAGCTAAATTTCTTAAAAAGAATACAAAAATATAAAACCTACAAAAACCATAAAAATAAAAAAAATTGAAAATACCAAAAATAGTTTTTCAAGACATGTCTTCCGTTTATCGATAACATTTACGGACCTAGAAATGTTAGTCAATAATGACACAGGTCTTTAAATGAAGCTCGAACGGAAGTTTAAACTTTTCAAAACATGCCTTCATGGCTTGCAGTTATTTCAGACTGCAACCCGTTTTTCAAATTAAGGAAAACATGTCGCCAAAAAGACGGTTGTTCCTGACAACGGGTGATCAAGTTCTCCCGGGCATGGATTACTTCATATTCGTGTACCCTCGATCTAATGTACGTTTCAGTCCATTATTTCTTGATATAGAAGTGAAGTCTTCTTCCTTTAACCAAATAATTTTTCGTCTATGATTCTTCAGAAAATTATTTGTGTTACCAATGGTGGAAAAATGTTGTTTAAAAATCAATTATACTTAAACTTTACAAAATTTGACACTCAATCAACGACTACAGCTCTTTAAATAGAAAACGGGTCATTGATTGAGGGGGAGAGTGTTTTTCAAATTTATGACATCTAACGGGCATTTTAATTCATTAAATAATTGACTGGTAAAGGTTTTTGTGTTAAACGGGATTTCAACTTGAAGGGGAGTTAAAGTTATTCTAACTTAAAAGGCCAAATTGGTCAATCATTTGTGAGTATAGGGATTTATGTGTAATTTGCTAAATGTTTCCTAGGCTTGTATAAATATAAGGACCATTTGTGCCATCT
Organism: Tanacetum coccineum; assembly: GCA_026074375.1. Classification (NCBI taxonomy): domain Eukaryota; kingdom Viridiplantae; phylum Streptophyta; class Magnoliopsida; order Asterales; family Asteraceae; genus Tanacetum; species Tanacetum coccineum. The sequence continues at coordinate 24,658 of BQNB010066212.1, forward strand.
CTGAAACTTGTTCTAACCTTGTTAATACTCTTAACCTGAATGTGAGGAACTTAGGAAGTTTAGGGACCAATTCTGCCAAATGGTAAAACTTATAAAGTATAAAAGGTGTCAGCGAGTTACTGTTGGTCAAACTTTCAAAGAACTCAGTCAAACTTTCTCTCTAAAACCTCTATCGCAACTCGCTAGTTTGAAGCATTCATTGATTTGTGATTTCTGTGACCATTCTTGCTAAGGTACTTGTTAGATAATGTTCTTTATCATGTTAACATCATACATCTAAAACATTGCTGCCTTAATCACACTAAATCACTCAAAAATGTTTTTGCCTTTATCTATCATCTAAATCTTCGTTAATGATTGGAATGACATATTAGTTGTTGGGTTAGGTTTAGGATGAGTATATGATGCTTCGTTAGTGCCTGAATTGCCCCCTTGCATCACTCTATGGTTTTGATGATTCTCGTGAATATAGTTGACTTTTGTTAGTCAAAAATCGTTGCTTTTTGTTAATTGTTGTTTTTGATTGTGGCTAAGTGTTTGATAAAGTTGTCTAAACGTTTATTCATGTGGTTTCTTGAAAATCCTTTGGTGGTTTGTAATTTTAGGTGTTAGCGACTTTTCTGTGTGCTAAGTAACGAGTTAAGACTTTTCTTGGTAGCGAGTTAATGTTGTTGCTTATTTAGTGAGTTGTAGTTCTAGTCAGCGAGTTATGATTATTGTTTTACCATGAACAGGCAACTCGCTAACCTGTAGCGAGTTGATGAAGATTGATATTTTTTATTGAAATTTCCAACTCGCTATTTCAAATTTTCCAAACTTAATAGCGAGTTAGTATTTTAACAAGAATATTCGCAGCGAGTTATCTTTAGTGAGTTGTCATTGGAGAGTTGAATATTCTTTAAAGTGTGTGCAGGTAACTCGCTACTTCTTAGCGAGTTAGTGAAGGTTTTATTAATTATAATATTTAACACTCTATTTCAAATTTTTCCAATTTGGTAGCGAGTTAAGTGTTTATAATATAATATTCATAGCGAGTTGTGTAGCGAGTTGTGAGAAATATTATTTCAAAGAGTTATCATTGTGCATTTTGTCAACACATTCCAAGGTTGCCTTTTGTTGACCATAGAATTGACCAAACTCATCTAACACCATATATCTGTACGTATGTATTGTTGCTGGAATTATCTGTGCAGATTCTATGACTGACTTGAACATTCCTGCTGATATTGCACCTGCTGAACAATCTCCTGTTGTCGTACCACCGACCAGAACGGATGATCAGATTCTTCCGTCAAGCAAATGGGTGCCCATCGGCAAGAGTAACAGTGTGCTCGATGTACAGAAGTCCCAGAGGAATCCTATCTTCTCAATTGTTGTGGCCATACTGAAAAACACTAATTTCTTTAGGGCCTTCACAGCATCATCCACGATTCCTGCTATCTACATTCAGCAGTTTTGGGACACCATGTGCTTTAACTCATCCACAGGATTGTACAACTGTCAGTTGGATGAGCAATGGTTCAATCTATACAAAGATATTCTTAGAGATGCACTCGGTATCACTCCGGCCAATGATAACAATCCCTTCGAGGCTCCACCTTCGAGTGATACAACACTTTGGGATACACCGGCACGCTCAGGAACGTGTCTGCAATGTCTGTTAATGCTCTCTATCAACCATGAAGAGCCATCCTGTCTATTATCAACATGTGCCTCATAGGTAAAATGGCTGGATTTGACAAGCCAAGACATCCTGTGCTTTAGATTCTTTGGGGTATCACTCATCATTCCAACATTGACTATGCTGAACGGATATGGGAGGAGTTTGTTCAATCCATACAAACCTTCCTCACTGATAGGAAGAACTTAGCCATGGAATCTCAGGGAAATAAAAAGACCCTTCATCTGCTAATTCCAAATGTTAGGTTCACCAAACTTATAATCCACCACCTGAGAACCAAGAACAACATACATCTAAGAATCGACTCGCCTTTTTACTATTCATATGAGGAAAGCGTTCTGAACACCCTTAGGTTTATTAGAAAGGATGGAAGGGATGTCTTTGGCATGCAAATACCTGATGCTCTTCTCATTGATGAAATCACAACTGCACCTTACTACAGTAGATACCTGGAGCATGTAGCTGAGTATCAACATTGTCTGGATAAAGAACACTATAAAGAAGAGGAACAAGATGTTACCGAATCTCCTAAAGCTGCCAAGGCTACTAAATCCAAGACAGCTAAGCAGACCAAGCCCTCAACACCTAAAGCATCTAAAGTCATAACACCACCCAAACCAACACCAACAACAACTAAACCCTCCAAGAAAGACCAAAGTAAAAAAGCGTAAACTGGTCAAGGAGACATCTGATGCACCATCTCTAACAAAATGATCTAAAGCTGGTAAGGTATGACAACCATGTTTGAGCAGGTTAGTTATACCTTTAGAATTGGCTAAGAATTCATTTTATGTGTTTAAGTGTTGTGCTATGTGATTTATACATTACACGGGCAGTGGAACTAAGCTTATAAGTGAACAAGCAGAAACGAACTCAGGTACCCAGCTCGACTGGTGGTTAAAGGGAAACTGACTTTGGGAGAAATCAACCGCGTTCCTGATGTACAGGAAAGGGAAAAGAGAAGTCAGCGATAACAAGTAGCTCTTGATCTTCTCACCTTTAAGACACCAAAGAAAAAGAGCCCTGTTGAACAATATATCTTCCAGAGGCGCACACCTACCACAACTTAACCCTCTGGTCACGCTGAATCTCCTTCATTATATGCGGAACTAGGTCTGACTAACAGTGAGACTGAATCTGATGAGGAAGTGTCTCTTGAGATTAATGCTGGAACTCAAGATGAAGGCCAGGCTGGACCAAACCCTGGTGAACAAGTTGAAGGCCAGGCTGGACCAAACCTTGAACACATGGACTTCGAGGTCACTAATGCTTCAACTCAACAAAACCCTAAGCAAATGGATGAAGAGTTTACTACAACGGCTTACCCAAGTGTTCAGGAAAACCTCAAACTCCCAACTGAAGATCAAGTGATACTTGAAGAACCTGCAAGCTCCGCTGGAACCCTGTCTTCTCTACAAAATCTTGACAAGGAACTCAGCTTCACCAATCAATTCCTTGTGGAGAAATCTCAGGAAGACGAACCTGATAAATCCAATACTGAAGCGGAGGTTCAGTCAATGGTCACGGTTCCCATTCATCAGGACACCTCTTCAGTTCCTCTAATGACCACTCCGGTTATCGATCTCACAATGTCACAACCTGTCTCCACAACGGTTCAAGCACCACTACCAACATCAACAAAGTTATTGATCTTACGACGATGCAATCAGATTCTCCACTTCCAAAATCAACAGCAACAACCTCAATAATCACAACAACAACAACAATTCCACCAACTCCTCAACCACAACAAAGCACCACAGATCCGATCCTTGTCCGTCGCATAGGTGAACTCGAACAACATATGGCGGATCTATTACAAGACAATTTAGCCCTGGGGGAAAGGTTGGACAAACATGGAACACGGCTATACAACTTGGAGAAGCTCGATATTCCCCACAAGGTAAGCCAAGCTGTTGATGAGATAGTTACTGATGCAGTAGACTGGGCAATGCAAGCTCCATTACGAGCTCACTTCAGGGATCTGCCCACTGTCGATATAAAGGAAATATTGCAACAGCGAATGTTTGAAGACGACTCCTACAAGGCTAATAATGTTCACAAGGACTTGTATGAAGCCCTGCAGAAGTCCTTGGAGTTAGATTATTCCAATCAACGTCTTGCTGATCAGGAGGAAGCTCGTAAAAAGCGACGAAAGATACGTGATGCACCAAGATCTCCTCCTGGGTCTCCACCATCACATGCACCTCCCCCACCCCCTCCAACAGGCGCATCTGGTGCTCCAGGTACTTCAGGAGCATCGGGGTCTTCTCAGTTACCGCCACCTCCACCTCCTCCATCTTCTAGTACATCTAGATCTACTCCGCAACAAGGCCGCGAAGTTCCGAGTTCATCCAAGACTACAACCTCAGAATAATAATCTATGGCTTAGACCACATCTGATACTAGATATGAATCAACTAGCATCATAGGGGCTCAAGAGCTATCTCCTTCAGATGATCTGATGCATGATGACTCTGCTCCTGACGAACAGGTACAAGTATCTGATGATCAAGACTCCAAGGATGATCACACAATAGTAGCTACTGACTCAAGAAAAGACTGGTGGAAGCCTTTACCTGAAGAGGAAAGACCAACGACTCCTAAACTCGCTTGGACCGAGAAGAGAGTGTATAAATGTGTGTGTTATAAATTGTGATGAAATGAAAAATGATATATAAAATTTATATATATATAAAACTAGAGTGACAAGTTAAATAAGTTGAGGGGTTAAAAGCGTAACATTTTTATTATAGTTTTGATAAAAACGGTTCGGGACTCGTTTGAAAGACTTAACGGACGATTCAAATCTCGAAACTTGCGCCATTGTTTTTAAAATTATTTTTCTGATAAAAATGAGTATTTATTTGATAATATTTCATAAATATTTTATAACATTTTATAAAATATTTGTTATTCAATTTATGAACCGGTTTCGCTCCGTCCGAAATAAAATGGATTTCAACTCGAATAGTCGCGTTTTCAAAAACGCTTTTAATTAAAAATGATGAATAATTTATTTAATATTTTTATTAAATAAATACCGATAACTAAGAACAAATTTAATTGTTTTTGTGTGTCCGCGATGTATATTTGTTCGAATAATGTTTGCGGTGCTGTTTTACTCCTTTTCGGCTCGTTTCCAGGTCTCGGGCAAAACTAAAAAGTTGTCAGGAATGTCATTCCACATCAAATTGCTTTAGAGTCCGAGTCGTGAAAACGTGATTTAGATGATCGTTCTTATAAGTCAAGCCAGACCCAAAAAGTCAAAGATTGACATCGTCATTCTAAATTCGAAAATTCTCGGATGTTACACCGATACCTGATGCTCTACTTACTAATGAGATTAAAGGAGCACCCTACTACGGTGACTGCCAAGAGCATGTTGCCAAGTATCAACAATTTCTGGATGAAGAACGTGGCAAAGCCGTGAAAGAAGGAGCAACAAAGTCTTCTGAAGCTACCAAGGTCACTAAACCCAAGGCAGCAAAGGCTACTAAACCCGCTGGTGACAAGGCACCAAAGCCCACCACTACTCAACCACCTATACCTCACTAAACCAGGATGAGATGCTACAGGATACGAGTTCAAGCATGATTATACCATCATTGAGTCTCCTTGAGCAGTAATCTTCCCGGTCAACAACAATGAACGAAAGATCATGCGGTTCAACGAAATATATAAGTTCAGTGATGGCACGTTGACACGTATTCTGGAAACACTGGATTACAGAGTCAAGGAATTCAAGATCAAGCGGCTCAATCTGGGTATGAATACGCGCTTCTGGACTAAAAAGGACGTGACAAGGAGCAAAGAGTTCATTACGGCAATTAAAAGGCGACTGAAGACAAGAAGGATCTACCAGAACCTGGAATGCTTTGTTGGTGGACGTGTTCATGATATTGACTATAGGCTTCTTCAGAGAATTAAATGATATCGTCATTCCATCTAAAAGGTCAATATCATGTGTAGTATATTGTAAACTTTGTACATTATATAGTTATGTAGTTATCAATGTTATGTGTCAGTTACGAATTTTTCATGAGTTTCTCGTTAAACTCTAAATCATTTATAAAATCATCCTAACTGACACTAACAGACTCCCTCACTAATTGAGGGGGAGCATATATAGGTTCTAATATCAGCTTGTATTTAATCAGACCACACTTTCTCCCAACTTTTTCTAACATATTTAAATCAATTGAGATCCTAAATCTCAAAGGGTTTGAAATTTTTGATCAGGGGAGAGAATGTGATTTTAATATGAAATCTGATAAAAATGTGATCTATTAAGACTCAAGCAGGTACTCCTCCCTCCATGTGCCAAACAATTTCAATTACCGATGCACGTGTTGAGGGGGAGCGTTTCTAAATATAATCAAAATAATCAAGGTACAATGGCTTTGATATTTATATCACAAGTACCTTGGTTGATTTTTCAAATGGTTTATGGCAAGGTGAACTGTACCAAAAGACCGACCCTGTAATTACTTTATCGAAGTTATAAGGATGGTAAGGTTAGGTACTCGTTCCCATGATCCCGCCAGAGCCGGAGGGATCTACCCAAGGACAATCCACTAGTTAGTGTAAAAGTCCTAGGTATGATTACAAAAGGAGTATTGTGAGAATAAGGGAATAGTGCGGACTGAGATGGAGCTAGTACTGGAACATACCCAATAAGGTATTAGTAATGAAGTCTCGGTAAGCACTAAAGGGGTTGAAGAATGAAAAAGAAATGTTAAGATAAAGGGTGAAAAGAAAGCAGCCCTCCTTAAACATTAGGCAGAAACCGGGTCACTACATATGCTGTCAGAATCACATGGTTGATTGCTGACATTGAAGACAAGTATCATGGACCCAGTGATACGCTGCACAACCCTCCCTAGCCACTCAAGATCCCTCAAAGGATTCTTGTTTCATTTCTCACGGAGATCAATACATTTCTATCATCTCTCTCACTCCGAGTTAGATGATATTGAAAAGGTGGCAGTCCGCTCCAGCCTCCGACTACTAAAACCAAAAATGCACTATAGAGTCTAGAGCTATGAGATCATCCATAAATCTCGTTAGGACACTAATACAAACTATGCTTGCTCATCACACACTGTGATTACAAGTAAGATTTTAAGAGTCCTACGCATTATCCTCGTGGTATTGCCAGAACATCCGAGTGATATGAAAGTACTCACAATGAAGATGGAAATCCTTCTAGAGCCAACATCAAACAAGCTCTTGGTAGGTGACATACTATGGATCAAACTTGTGAAAAATGGAAAGCAACAATGGTGCAATTCTTTATGAATTAAACTTGTTCCTGACAGTGAATTGACGAATAGTTTTTGAAAAACCTTTCGATGTGCTCAACAATTGTTTTTCGAGCACATTGATTGTGTATATCTTTTAAAACAAATGTGTTTCTGATGAAACCCTGATTGACTTTCAAATCAATTTTTCATTAATCAGTGGGTTTCTCAATTAACTAGTTTACTCACTCCGTGCTTTATCTACTTTGAGACGCTCCGGTTTGAGAACGGCTAGCGTAGCTGCGAAACCCTGTCAAGGAGATTCTTCGGAATCAAACCTGATCACAGGCAGTATTTATACTGAATAACGGGGAACCGTGGTTCTTGCAACCTTATTTGACAAAAGTGAACAAAGACACTTTCGTTTGTTTATCACTAACTTATACTTGCAGGAATCCCTGAAGGTAGACGATAGCAGCTGATGGCCAAAGAAAAGTCAATTCACAAACCTCATGCTCACACTTAGTATTCCTAATAAAAAACATCATGATAACTGAAAGACCTACAACACAGCTTCCGCAACTCTGATGTGTGCTATCATGATCCATAAAAGTGTGAGCATGCCGGTCCGAAGGTCACTACATCACATGGAGGCCATACTTCCATAAGGATGATTTGGAGATTTACTATGGCTGATGATCTCAAAGAATGCTCAAAGATCACACAAGTCAAAGGAACTATGCTCAAAGACTACTACAGTATGTGCGAAGTAATCAATGCATGAAGAATCAAAGACTACGAGCTGAACACAAGAAACAGACAGCTGAGCTTAATTTAGTATTTTCTAGGGTGATCTCCCTTAGGGGGAGATTTCTAGATATTAGAAAAAGACTCGGTCACCCCGTGTATTTTACTGTTTATTATTGCTCGTAGTTAAGTAGTTAATGTATAATGTTCGGTAATAGGCCGGGTAGTAAACCCAACATGTTAGCCCTTTACCAAGGCCCTAGGCCGGTTACTATTGTAAGTATAAAAGCCTCTTCCATGCCATGGAAGAGGTGGGTTAGTCATTTCATTTATAGAAGTTCATTTTCTCACTCTAGAAAGTTCTCCCTCACTTTCTCTCTCTAGAACTTGGCTAATCCTCTAGTCATTCGATTGTGTTATGATTTCTAATATCCTACAATTGGTATCAGAGCACATGGGATGATTAGCTAGATTGTGTGTGCGTTTTCTTGGTTAGTTTAGATCAAAAGTTTGGTTTTTGAAGGTTTATAGTCTTGTTCTTGGTTTTCTTTGATCTTGACGTTTGTGATGTTAAAGTTCATGTTTTTATAGTTGCTATAGCCTTCTAGTACCAAGTTGTGCAAAAGAAACCAGGCAAAAACGTTCAAAAGGGTGATTTTTAGGTGTTTTTAGGTGAAAACCCAATTTTTTTCATTCTAGCGAGTTAGGCTACTGTTTGTTGATCTTCCTAGAGAGTTAGATCATTGTACTGGCGAGTTGTCAGAATCGTACACTGTGTTAGAAAGTACTGTGTCAGCGAGTTGTCGTTTTGTGCAGGTAGCGAGTTATAGGTAGCGAGTTACAGGTAGCGAGTTACAGGTAGCGAGTTACATACTAGCGAGTTACAGGTTTTTGAAGATCTTTCTCTAGCGACTTGTGAACAGGAACTCTGTCAATTTAATTTCTTGCCAGCGAGTTGTCAACTCTCTTCCAGCGAGTTAAGCATAGCGAGTTACAGGTTTTTGAAGATTCTTCTCTAGCGACTTGTGAACAGGAACTCTATCAATTTAATTTCTTGCCAGTGAGTTATCTACTCTCTTCCAGCGAGTTATTGACTTTTTGGAATTTTGAACTGAATTCTTCAACGTGTAATCCTAACAAACCTTTACAACAATTCACCAAATCAGACAATCAATCACCACTTTTAACATACAATCACTAATCATTGTTTGATCAACTTAAACATTTCACAATCAATTAAGATGGCTAACCTTTCGGAAGACGTCCAATGTGCCGGTTCAGATACCCGACCACCTATGCTTGATAGGACTGACTTTGCATTATGGCAACAACGTATTCGATTATATTATCGGGGTAAATAGAATGGTGTGAACATTCTGATGTCAATTGATGAAGGACCATTTCTGATGGGGACATTTCAGGAAACACTAACTGAAGGGACTGAAGGTGCCCTAAATCTGGGTCCAGAACGACCACGAGTCTATTCTGACTTGTCACCTAAAGATAAGGAAAGGTACAATGCTGACATTAGAGCAATGAACATCCTATTTCAAGGGCTGCCAAAAGATATCTACTTCCTTATCAATCATTATACCGATGCAATGGACATATAGGACAATGTGAAGATGCTCCTGGAAGGTTTAGAATTAACAAAAGAGGACCGTGAATCACAACTGTATGATGACTTTGACCACTTCTGTCAGAACAAGAGAGAAACCATTCATGACTACTATGTTCGGTTTTCCAAACTCATCAATGACATGCGGAACATCAAGATGACCATGTCCAGAATGCAGTTGAACTCCAAGTTTATGAACAACATGTTGCCTGAATGGGGTAGATTTGTAACAGCAGTGAAACTGAATAGAGGGTTGAGGGACTCCAACTATGATCAACTGTATGCTTATCTGAAGCAACACGAGACACATGCCAATGAAAACAAAATGATGCTGGATCGATTCACTCAACACATTGTGGATCCACTTGCGTTGATGTTAAATGTCTCACACCAGCAGCACTATTCACAATCATCTACAACTCCACCATCCACATATGTTCCACCATACTTTGCTGACAACACTCAACTAGATTCAGGACTCTCTCCAACAAACAACTTAATTGAGAATTTAACCAACACACTTTCCCGTCTCACCCAATCATACAAAACATACCTACCTCAAACAAATAATCAACTCAGAACTTCATCTAATACAAGGAACCAAGCTATAGTTCAAGACGAGAGAGTTGTGGTTCAGAATGTTCAGGGTCGACAGAATAGAGGTCAGGGGAACAATGCACGGGGTGGAGGTGCAGCTGGT
>BQNB010066213.1:0-34646 GCA_026074375.1 Tanacetum coccineum
ATCAGCTTCTTTGGTAGATATGTGTCAGTAAGGTAATTTTTATGTGTCAAAGACTCAATGTCAACTTTCATGTTTATCTTTAGCATGAACTCCACTTGTTCCGCATAACTATCTTCTTTTTGAACCCGGCCCTCCTTTAAAAAGCCTTTGACAAATTGAAACATCTCTTTCTTTTAACGGCTCCCATGAGTTTTCCTTGAAACAGTAATTCCCAAAATCTTTCAGATGGACACATATCCATGTGATATTATTCACAGCCATTGTGATGTTCCCAAAAGCCTTTGTTGTCATACTTATAAGTAGACATAATATTGAATCCCGTTGGGTTACAATCTACCAAGGCTAGTACCGGTACACGCAACATTTCTCTTAACATTATAAGATACATCATTTTGCTCACGTCGGGTTAACCTTTCCCGGATACTATGATGCACTCAAAAAGAGTAGGGAAACTTGTTTTGACTATTCTATCTAACACATACTACTTTTCTACAATCAAGATAAATTGGGCCGAACATGTACATCTGTCAAGTTCTCAACCACATTTTCATCGGGAACCATTACAAGTTTGTTATTTTTACTACAATTAGTACATACATCCCCAATCCGAATTTTTATTTTCCATATACGGGGCCTTTGGACGGGGAATAGATATTCAGAGAACCCGTGTACAACCAAGTGTGCATCACAAAGATCATACAGACCCTAGTAGATACAGTTATGTTCCAAAAAAGTTTTTTGTTGCAATAGTACACGACACGATGAGATATTGAAAGCACATCAATGACTTAGCGTGTCATGTACTGTTGCAACAAAAATATTTTTTGGAACATAGTAACTGCTCTAGATGATCTTTGTGCTTGCACTTTGTTGTACACGGGGCTTCTCTTAATATCTATTCCCCGTCCAAAGGCCTCGTATATGGAAAATTAAAATTTCTGATTGATGATGTATTTACTTATTGTAGTAAAAAATTTGTAATGGTTCATGATGAAAATGTGGTTGAGAACTTGGTAGATATATCATGTTCGGCTTATTTTATCTTGATTGTAGAAAAGTGTTACATAGAATAGCCAAAACCAGTTTCCCTACTCTTGTCGAGTGCATCACAGTAACCACGAAAGGTGAACCGGACGTGAGCACAAGGATGTTTGTTAAAATGTTAAGAGAAAGGTTGCGTGTACCCGTACTAGCCTTGGTAGATTGTAACCTAACGGGATTCAATATTATGTCCGCTTAGAAGCATGGCACCAAGACAACAAAGGCTTTTGGGATCGTCACAATGGCCGTGAATGATATCACATGAATAGGTGTCCATTTTAAAAGATGTTGGGAATTAGGTTTAAGGAAAACTCGTGAGAGCCGTTAGAAGAAAGAGATGTTTAAATGGCTTTTAAAGAAGGGCCGGGTTCATAAATATGGTTAGGCGGAACAACAGGAATTCATGCTAATGATAAACTGTTAGGAAAATATTGTAAACAGACTTAATACTGTTAGTATTAAAGTTAAGTCTGTTAGTTATAGTTAGTACTGATAGAAAGAGTTAGTACTGTTAGTATAGAAGTTAAGTCTGGTAGAGCAAGTTAAGTCTGCCAGCATTAACTTAAGTGTAACAGTATTAAAGTTAATACTGTTTGACCAGACAGTTAAGTCTGTTGTAATTATAGTAATAGTTATCACTTAGCGTTAATCTAGGAAGAGATAAGCATTATCTCTTAACGCGTTTAGGGTTCCTTAAGTTTATAAAAGGAACATAGAATAGTATTGTAAACATATGAGTTGATTGAGAATTTACAATCAAATAGTAATAGTAATAGCAAGTTTGATATTTGTTCTTGTGTTCATCTTGGTATAGATATTGATATTCCGCGTCAATATTTGTATTCACGGTTATTGTCTCTCATAGTATCTTTGGATTTATTCAAAGGACTATAAGTCGTTTAAGGCTCATTGAGATCCTGTTGATAAGGACCTACAAGTGGTATCAGAGCCACCAAAGGGACTTTACACAAGATTGAACATAGATCAAAACCTTTATTCCACCAAATCAAATAGTCATGTCTGCAAACGATAATTTTTCTCTTCATGATGATGAGGAACTTTCTCTTCATGATGATGCATCTTTGGATGGATCTGTACCAGCATCCAACAAAGGAGATGCTCCTGCTAAACCACCACAAATAATCACCACAAATACACTTTCAAACATTAAACTGCCAAACTGCCAACTACTTGCCTTCTTCAAAAAGATGATAATGATACGTTGGGCAATGGAGATGGAACATTATCTGAGTATATAGATAATGAGGTCTGGAAAATGATCGAATGGGAACTCAAAGAAGCAGTCACCAAAAGGTAAGGATGGTTTTTACAGGGTTCTTCCCTCCAGCCCTAACAGAAGAACAGTTTGCTGATGAGAAAGAAAGGAAAGCTAGAACACTACTGTTAATGGCTGTTCCAAAAGATCATCTCAGACGTTTTCATGGCATGGATGATGCCAAAGAGATCTGGGCAGCCATCAAGACACGATTTGGTGGTAATGCAAACTCGAAGAAAATGCAAAAAGCTGTTTTGAAACAACAGTTTGAGGCATTTACTATCTCATCTAAGGAAAGCTTAGAAAAAGGGTATGATAGGTTCCAAAAACTCCTATCACAGTTGGATGCCTTGGGGCTGGAGTGTCCAGGATGAAGATGGCAAATCACAAGTTTTTTGAGGTCCCTTCCTCCCTGCATGACAGACGTAGCCATGACAATGAGAACAAAAAGATATTGACATTAACTCTGTCAAATAGATGATTTATACAATAATCTGAGTGTCTTTGGAACAAGACACCAAAAGACATCATCTCTTCCCTGGCAACTGATAAATGGTGTCTTTTCTATCACAAGCCAACGCACTTCAAGCAAGCATAGCCAAGCTACAGCCAGGAAGTTATAAGTTCTTATACCAACTTCCTTCTCTTCCACAGCAACAACCAACTGCTACTCTTCCTGGTCTGCTGATGAAGTTATCCATTCTTTTCCTAGCCACGACTGCTATGATTGGATTTGATTCATGAAGAACCTAGATCATATTGGATGATTTTGGGATTTGGAAGAAATGGATATCAATTGGCAGATTGCTATGACTGCCATAAAGATTAAGAAGTTCTACAAGAAGACAGGCAGAAGGCCAAGAGTAGATGGAAAAATGCATGTGGCATTTGATAAGAGAAAAGTCGAATGCTTCAATTGCCACAATACTGGGCATTTTGCAAGGGAGTGCAAGTTTAAAGGTTCAAAAGAAGGTAACAGACAGGAAGCAAGTAGAGGTCAAGATTTCAAGCCAGTGCGAACTGAAAAGGAAGCCTTGATGACCATTGATGAAGGTCAGATCAATTGGGTAGAACAGACTACAGATGAGGAACTCAATCATGCTCTAATGGCTTTCACTGTGAATAATGAGGTATCAATGTGCTCTAAATTGTGTTTAGATACATATAATGCTCTTCAAGCTAAGTATGATGAACTGCAATCTGAATTTGGTGACCAAGAAGCTGCCTTAGTTGCCCATAAGCTAGCTGTTAAGAAATTAGAATCTCAGCTTAAAGCCTCCCACAAACAGCAATCTTCCTTAACTGAAAAATTAAATTTTCAAGCTAATCAAATTTTTGAAAAAGATGAAAAGCTGAAAAAGTATAGAAGAATAGGAATAAAGCTTTCATGGACAAAAATGCTTTACTAAAAATAATTGATTCTTGGTTTCATCTCTAAAAATCTTGGAAGCTAATTGAATGTCGGGATGAGCTCACTGTTAAGATAGGTTTCGGATATGGCATACAATCAAATGCTGGAGGTCCTAGATAATATGAGGAAGAGCTGGAATAGAGGGTATTTTTGTTCGTAAGAAACAGATGCGGATATTACGACATCCCTCTATACATCAGATTTAAACAAGTAGAGTATAAAAGGTATCCCCCCTCCCTTAGGTGATTATACCCCCAAGGAAACACAAAACAAGATATTCCGGTATTGTAAGGTAAATTTGGACCTCAACCTCAATCTCTCTCCTCGTCCAAACTGTGTCCTGAAACTAGTTCCCCTGTTTACTCAACCTGTCCCATCAAAGACAGTGATGGGGACCAAGGAACTTATCTGACCATTCAGTCAATGATGACCCTAGTCATGACCATATCCCTATACCTTCCATTGAGCAAGTTACCATTGCCACCCAAAAGACTCAAACCACAAGTGCCTAAACCCCAACAAACAGTTGACCCCATTTGTCACAAGCATGTAAAAAACTCTAGGCAACCAATTAGGACCACAGTGACCTTTTCCCTCCACCTATTCCTCAAATATAGACAAAATGAATCAAAAGAAAGGAAAGGACTTAGGTGCAAGGATATTCTTTTCAAAGGAAACCCTGTTTTGTGTGTGGAATCTTAGTCACTTGATTAAGGATTTGACCTATTATGAGAAAAAGATGGCAAGGGAAGCTGCTTTTAAGAGCACAAGGGTGGTTCATGCTAATGTTAGGCAAGCTACACCAGCCTGGACTAACTCTAACAGGGTGAATAAAGCAAATCAATTCACTCCCAGACCTGTACAACTAAACAACATTAGACCCAACCTTAGTACTGCTAGCAAAACTATTAAAAACTGGGTAGGGGTAAATGTTAATAACTAGGTCATTGGAAAATGTTAGTCCTGTTAGTTTCTGGCACTTCAAATAAGTCTGTGCTTCTAGATTTAAACTTGGCAAGCAACCATTTTTTAATTCTGGTAGTGTAACAGGTTAATCTCTGCACTCCAATTTAAGTCTGGTGCTTTTAGATTTAATACTGGCAAGCAACATGTAGTTTCTGTTAGAGTAAATAGACCAATATTCAAACACCACAAGACTCTAAAACCTTCTCCAGGGTTTGGGGAATCTAAACAGTCCAAAGAAAAGTTTTCAACACAAAGACACCCTGTAAATAGACCCTTTCAGGCATAACATCAACAAGTCAAATATATATAATGTTAAGGTCCAAATGGGTAACTGCGTTAAGACCTCAGCAGGTTGTATTAGGATAAAAACAACACCACTCCTCAATACCAATTGGGACCAACACCTGATTCAAATGTAAATGTTTCTAGAGGTCCACAAGGCAGACCCAAGCCCCTTATGGGCCTTGGATCCCAAAGAGAAACAAATCCTCTTTTTATTGTGCAGGATCATCCACTGAAGCATATGGAGCATAGAGGTATTTTTGATAGTGGAGTTCTTGGCACATGAACTGGTAAACAGGGCCCATCTGTGAAGAATATCAAGAACGCCAAAGTGGATCTGTTACTTTTGAGGAAGTAAAGGTAGTAGCAATGGAAAAGGTACAATTATATTAGGAAGTTTAGTTTTTGAGGATGTGGCTTTTGTGAAGAGAACTTGGACATTTTAACATATTCTCCCTATCTCAGATATGGGATAAAAAGGCTAAATGTACTTTTTACTGAAAAAGAGTGTTTTGTGGTGTCCGTCCTACTTCAAGATGCCTGATGCAAATCAGGTCTTCTTAAAGTTCCTAGGCAACACAACATGATATACTTGAGATAAAATGTTGCTTCTTCAAAGATACACCTGTTTTATTAGCAAAAGCCTCATCTAATAAAGCTAATTGTGGCACAGGAGGTTAGGTCACCTTAATTTCAAAACTTAAATAAACATGTAACGATAATCTAGTTAGAGGGGTACCTTCCAAGCGTTTCAAAATGTGACCACACTTGTGTTTGCTTGTCAGAAGGAAAGCACACAAGGCCTCCTGTAAGCCAAGATTGACAGTTTTGTGACCACCCATTCCGGTTCAGGACAGACACACCTTGCATATGGACTTATTTGGACCTACCTCTGTGAGAAGTATCAACCATGCAAGTTACTGTCTATGATTACTGATGATGTTCAAGGTTTTGTTGGTATTTCTACTAGCAAAAAAGGATGAGACAAGCAACTTTCTATGACGTTTATAAAATAGATAGATAACCAACTTAATCAAAAAGTAAAAATCATTAGATCAGATAATGGGACATAATTTAAAAACAGGATTATGCTTAGAGTCTGTGGGGACAAGGGTATAAAACAGGAGTTTAGTAATGCAAGAACTCCTCAGCAAAATGGGTTGCTGAGAGAATGAATAGACCCTTATAAGAGGCTGCTAAGGACTATGCTAGCTGACTCACACTTACCTACCATTTTTTGGCAGAAGCGTTAATACTGCTTGGGCCCCCTTTTTAATTAACCTTAACAGGTAAAGGGTGACCAAGCCTCCAGAACAAAACTCCTTATGAGCTTTTGTTTGGCCACAAAACCAATCTTTAGCTACATAAGACCATTTGGGGAGCCCATGTTACCATCCTCTATACTCTTAGCACCACTAGAAAGTTTGAAGAGATATCGGATGAGGTTTTCTTGTTTAGTTACTCTGTGGAACAAGTAAAGCCTTTAGGTATAATTTAGTAACCAAAAAGAGTTTGAAGTAAACCTTCATTCAACTTTGCTTGCTTGAGGAAAACCAAATGTACAGGGAATAGGGCATAGGTGGATGTTTGACTTAGATTATCTTACAGACTCTATGAACTATATACCCTGCTTTCTGAGCACCAGAAGATGGTATTTGACAAGCTAACCCTGCAGTTCAAATGTGTAATTGATATTGAAGTCAGACTGAGGAAGCTGCAGAACTGATTGGTGATTACTTCTACATCCCTAACTGAAGCAACTAGGAAAAGCCAGCTGTTCTGAAGAGATGCTACTAAGAAAGACTCCACTCCCCAAAGCAGCCACTCTACACACCAATACCCAAATCTCTGATGACATTATGACTTAGAAAGAGCTGAGCTCTTGCTTTGAAGCACTCGGACCCAGTATCTTGCAACAGAACCTACCAGTATAACCAGTTAATACTGTAAATTAACCTAAATACTGCTTTTGAGGATGGTTAATACTGGCAAAGCTGAAGCTATCTCTCCTAGTCTGATCATGAAAAGATGTCTTTCCCACTCTGATGCAGATGATGATGAAAATGCCTGAAATAGGGATTTATGATAAATCAAGTGAAGTATCTTTTGAAAAGGCTTCTTATGATATGAAGGGATTATTTCAGATTTCTAACAATCTACCAATATGTAGATTTCCTAAGACAAATCCCACTCTAAGATTCACAATGCCATCCTCAAAGTCAAATCCTTGGAAATCCCAAAAGACACCCTGTTCAGACTAGAAGCTCTCTCAAGAAAATCACACTGAGGCCTCCATGCTCTATGAGCTACATAGAAGCACACCAAAGAAGCAATCATACAGATCACAAAAACATTGTACTTTGTTTTGCTTGCGTTTATCTCAATTTGAACCAAGGAGATGCACTCAGAAGCACTTTGAAGATGGAAGCTGGGTTGAAGCTATGCAAGAAGAATTGTTGCAGTTCAAAGCTTCAACAAGTATGGGTTTTGGTTTGATTTATTACCCAATGGTGCCAAAGTGATAGGTACAATGGGTATACAGAACAAAAGGATAGAGGGGGAGTATTGTCAGAAAACAAAGCAAGGCTGGTAGCTCAGGTCATAAACAAGAAGCAGGAGGATTGACTATGATGAGGTTTTTTTGCCCTGAGCAAGAATTTGAAGCTATCCGGTTATTTATTAGCTTTTCCTCATTTAATTGGGATTCATATCTATCAAATGGGATGTTAAAAGTGCTTTTTCAGTATGGCACTATTGATGAAGAGTCCTCTGTCCTCACAACCTCCTGGTTTTGTAGTGATCCAGATCAATCCTACAAAGGTTTATAATGGAAGGTGGTTAAGCTTTGTATGGATTGCACCAAGCCCCTAGACTTTGGTATGCTAACTTTGTCAACATTCCTAAGAACATGGATAGCAAGAGGGGCACCATTGACCAGACTTTATTCGTAAAGAAACAAAAAGGATATCATGTTGGTTCAAGTGTATGTTGATGATATCATTTTTGGGTCTACCAACAAGTCTTGGTGTGATGAGTTTGAAGCTTTGATGCAAAGCAGATTTCAAATGAGTTCCATGGGTGAACTTACATTCTTTTTAGGTCTACAAGTCAAGCAGAACAAGGAAGGCATCTTCATATCTCAAGACAAGTATGTAGCTGAGATACTCAAGAAATTTGATCTTGTGAATGTCAAAGCTGCCATCACTCCCATGGAGACCAAGTTGCCTTTGACAAAGGATGAGGAAGCTTTTGATGTAGATGTACACTTGTACAGATCTATGATAGGTTCCCTCATGTACTTAACTGCTTCTAGACCTGCTATTATGTATGCAGTAAGCTGTTTGTTCACTTTTCAGGTAACCCAAGACTTATCATCTCCAATGCTGTCAAGAAATGATCTTCAAGTACCTCAATGCAAACCAAAACTTGGATTATGGTATCCAGGGAATCACCCCTTGATTGGAAGCATTCTCTGATAGTGACTATGGTGGTTCCAACCTTGACAGAAATCCACAAACAGGTGGTTGGCAATTTTCTTGGTCAAAGACTTATGCTCCTCTGGCAATGCAAGAAACAGACTATTGTAGCCCACTTCAACAACTAACTGAAGCTGAATAGTGTAGCTGCTGCAAAAATTGCTGTGACAACTTTGTGGGTCTCAAAATCAATTGTTGGAATTGTTCAACTTCATGAATACCAAAATCCACATTGATAATGAAAGCACAATCTGCATTGTGAAGAATCCAGTCTATCATTCTAAGACCAAACACATTGAGATTCGTCACCACTTCAACAGGGATTGTTATGAGAAGAAGCTCATAAGTGTGAAGAAAATCACACAGACGTTAAAATGTTGCAGACTTGTTTGACCAAGAACCATTTGATGGACCCTCGTATAATTACTATGGTGGTTAAGCATGGTAGATCAAACCCATAGCAACATTTAAGGGAGCTTTAGGTCGGATGTATAGTTTGTTCATTGAAAATAGCTAAGTAATTTAATTCTGTTAGTTTATTACGTTTAATCCTGGTAGCTATATTCTATTAATACTGGTAGTTAAGTAGGTTTAATTCGGGTAGTTAATTTCTTTTAATCCTGGTAGTTATCTTTCGTTAATACTGGTAGTTAAGTAGAGTTAATTCAGGTAGTTCATACACACTTAATTCTGGTTGAAATAGAGTTAATTCAGGTTGACTCTTAATTAATTCTGTTTGACCAAAATTAAGTCTGGTAGTGTAAATTGTTAATACTGGTGGTTTATGTTAATGCTGGTTGCGGGAAATTTGACTTTTTCTGCTTAATCACTGTTTAAATGTAACCGTTGAGAATTTCCGGGCGCAATAGTAGTCCCACAGAGTAGCTATATATAGATAAAGTTTGATTTCTCTTTCATACTTTTCTTTTATTGCTATCTCCTTTTCTTTTGCAAAGTCAAAAATTTCCTCTCTAACGAAAATAGTCAAGCGTTCTGCTACCAGCATCTACATTTTCATTCACAATTCAACCTAAGTACTTAATACGGGTGTCACATGGCTCAATTAAATTATTGTGACAAACACAATCAAGTAGGGTTTTTGCGCAAGCCTAACGAGAGTGCAGGGTTTGCTGAGATAGTGGACTTTCTTCGAGGTTCCAACCTCAGGTATGCTTTAACTGCTAATCCAACTATCTATGATTCTCTTGTGAAACAATTTTGGCAGAGTGCTATTGCAAGTACTAAAGAGGATGGGTTTTTCGAAATTAGTGCAACAATTGATAACATCAGGTACACAATTACTGAGGCGTCAATTAGGGAATCACTTAAATTAGATGACGCCACAGGAATTACAATGTTACCTAATGATGACCTTTTTCAGGGAATGGGCCAAATAGGGTATCCTACTGATGGAACTTTTACCTTTTGGAAAAGTTTCTTTACACCACAATGGCGATATTTGGTCCACCATCTTTTGCACTGTATAAGCCAAAAGTTGTGGATGGGATCATTTGGTAGCAATATTGCTAACTAAATGCCATGATCTGTCTAGCCACTGGTAGCGTGTATATTTTTCAAAACTCATTTTTGATGGTATGATGGCCCCAATTGAAGAACAAGAAAAATTTTTGATGTATCCCCCCGTTTTCTCTTGCAAATAAATTTGAATATTCAAACAGAAAACAAACCCCTTATCTAGCTGTAGCCTGACCAAAAAGGAATATTTGGGAAAAATGAAAAGGGGTTTTCCAAGGCACCAAGACCTTTAATTGCCTCCATGTTGGCTGTTTGCTACTAACCCTATTGCAGGACAAAACAACTGGCTCAAGCTCAAATCCCAACCATTACCTCCACCTCCACCATTCATCACAACCCCAACACCTATCCCAACATCTTACATCTCCTCCACCGCCAATTATTTTCATCACCAACACCAACCACCAATTCCTACACCTACATCACCACCACTAACCCACTCACCGACCTGAGACTGAACCGCCAACAATGAGCACATTTATGAGAACAATCACCATCACTTCTCAACAATCACTAAGCAGACAGGCTCCAAGTCACATGCCTACAAATGATTTGCTTCAAAAACATTCCCAAGTTGAATTTCAAGAATAGGATGAGGCCTGGAATTGGATCTTAAACAAACAAAGCTAAACATGGGAAAATGCAATCGTGACGCTAGTCAAGAAGGTGAAGAAGTTGGAAGGGTTCTTAAAGAGGAGGAATTTAGTTTTGACAGATTCAGAGGATGAAGAACCTGAGGTTCAAGGGAGGAAAAATCAAGCTGACCCTCAAGATTCTTCAAAACAAGGACTGGTTACACCTCCTACAACAAAGGAACAAGAGGAAGAAATAAGCCCAAACACTCTTGAAGCAGCCAAAACTCTCTCAAAGGTTGCTTCTTTAAAGTCAAGGTCAATTGACAAAGGAAGGAGGTACAAGAGAAGAAAAGAGTCTACAGGCAAGAAAGTAGTCTCAAGCTTGGACTTTCAAGAAGATAATACTGGTGCTGAAAAGATTAATACTGCTGGTGAGGTTAATGCTGCTAGTATTGAAGTTAATACTGCTAGTAAAGTTAATACTGGTAGTATTGAACTTAATACTGTTATTGAGCAAGACAGTACTGCTGGTGAAAATAAAGGACAAAGAGAAGGGAAAGCTCCTATGCTCAGTGAAGAAACTCCAAAGAAGACAAAGGAACAGATCTTACAAGAAGAAGCTAGTCTTTGCGAACCAATAAGGATTGGAATTCCTTACAAAGAGAAGATGAGCTGAGCAATTCATTTGGATGCTCTTCTAGCACAAAGGATTGCAGAAGAAGAAGAGTTGACTGAGCAACAGAAGAAAAGAAAAGCTCAAGTACAATTTGAGGCTCAACACTATACAAATGAAGATTGGGACTTGATTAGAGCAAAACTTGAAGCCAATGCAGAGTTATCAAAGAGCATGCTTGGAAGTGAACTTCAAGGAGAAGACTTTGCTAAGAAAATGGTGGACCTTGTGAATCAAAGAAAGAAGTTCTTTGCTGAAGAAAGAGCCAAAGCTAAAAGGAACAAGCCCATGACCCAATCACAGCTAAAGACTTACATGATGAACTACTTAAAGAATCAAGGGTCATGGAAGTTAAATCAGCTGAGGAAGTTGAGCTTTGAAGAAGTCAAAGAAGAGTTTGACAAGCTTATAAAACAGATTGAGTCTTTTGCTCCAATAAGTTTTGAAGCCACTAAAGATAGCTTGAAAAGATTTGGTGAAGAGCTTCAAACAAAGACTCCAAAGAGACTGAAAGAAGACAAAGATGATGAAGCAAAAGATGATGAACCAACAAAGAAGTTTGGAAAGAGAAGAAAACAGATAGCTAGGAAAGGTATGCATACTAGTGTGGATGAGAATGTCTCTGAAGATTCAGATAAGGTTGATGAGCAAGAAGAGACTAACACAGGTACTGAAACTCCTTTGAATCCTGTTCCTGTAGCCATGAAAACACCTAGTGTAGCTACTTATAAGATAATTAAACAAGGAGAAAAAGGAGTATACCAAATTGTTAGAGAAGATGGAACAGATATAGTATACATTAATTTTGGAGCTATGTTAAAGTCTATATCTAGGGAATGGACCTTACTGAGTTTGTACAGATAGTAATGAATAGATATGGGTTAGATGGCCTAGGATAAGTAGAGAAGGATTCTGGAAACGTTTTAAGATATTATGTTTGAAGAACCTCTAAGCACAGAATCTAAATGAGTGAGAAAGAACAACAAAAGATTGTAAGTTGAGATACATGATACTATAGGTACATTGTTTGAACTTAGAATGTAGGATGTTTATTTTTGTCTGGATAGAAAATATCCACTTTCCCGCTGAGGTAATGTAAAACAATGTTGAAAATGAAGCTTTTGGATGGAAAGATGAATGAAGATTGCTATAGATTGTTGAAAATGATGGAAAAACAAGCAGGCATTAGAAAGTAATGAAATGTGTAGGGTTGAAAGCCTAGGATAGAAGTTGAGAAGGATAACACTAGGAGGAAGGTTTGCAATGCACAAACGACGAACAAATGGTTATCAGTTCACCAAAGTCATAACCAACATAAGGACTGGCGTCCAAGAGCAAACGGCTCTTGGTAAAGACCTTCTCAAAACCTTTCTATGGTTTGCAACTTGCAAATAAGTTGTATGGTTTCAACTCACCACATATCACTGTTCAAGTGAAGAGGTTGGGCTAGCCCAAGTTTATGGCTTGTGGTAAAGGCTGTGGAAAAACCATAACTAGTCCATAAGATTATGGCTTATGGTAAAGACTTGTAAATCCATATTAGATGGTTGACAATTTACCAAAAATTGTATGGTATTCAATGCACCATAGTATTTATACTGAAGCATGGCTACTCTAGAGCAAACGGCTAGCTGGTAAAGAGTTATCAAATCCGTTACTAAAATTAGCTGATTGATTTCTCAAAATCATATGGTTATCAGTGTACCATGGTCTTACAAACCTAAAATTGACAAGTCCATAGCAAACGGACTCCATGGTAAAGAACACATCAAATCCGTTTATGCTGGTAAGTTTCCAAAAACTATAATTTTGTTGAGCAGTCAAGAATGGAGTGCAATGAAGAGCTAGTTGGCTGTCAAGATTGAAAGACTTAAAGGATGTGATTATCTTATGAAGACAGAAGTTCAAGAACAATCCCAAAGCCCAAAGTGAAGCCAAAGAACAACGAAACTTGAAGTACAATGAATGACAGCTTAGTAAGGGGTCGGATAGCTAGGAAAATATTGTAAACCACATACATTACTGTTAGTATTGAAAGTTAAGTCTGTATAGTTATAATTAAATACATGATAAAAGAGTAAAGTACTGTATAGTATAGAAGTTAAGTCTGGTGTAGAGCAAGTTACAAGTCTGCAGGCATAACTTAATAGTAACAATAAATAAAGTTAATACTGTTTGACCAGACAGATAAGTCTGTTGAATTATAGTAAATAGTTTATCACATAGCGTTAATCTAGGAAGAGATAAGCATTATCTCTTAACGCGTTTAGGGTTCCTTAAGTTTATAAAAGGAACATAGAATAGTATTGTAAACATATGAGTTGATTGAGAATTTACAATCAAATAGTAATAGTAATAGCAAGTTTGATATTTGTTTTTGTGTTCATCTTGGTATAGATATTGATATTCCGCGTCAATATTTATATACACTGGTATTGTCACTCATAGTATCTTTGGATTTATTCAAAGGACTATAAGTCGTTTAAGGCTCATTGAGATCCTGTTGATAAGGACCTACATAAACATAAGTTGAAAGGCTGTGGGATTCGTTTAACCTGAAAAACTGTTGAAGGAACATCAGTTTGTATCCATTGCCCTTTCTTCTGTTTCATTTTATTGAGATTTCTTTGAACAATAGCTGAATTTTTAGAACGTTGACCAGAAAAACCCATATTGTATGTACTAACATTTGCATCACTAGGAACGAATGATGGTGCCTGAAGCCCCATGTGTTTTATAAACGCATCTGTATCATCTGAATCATCAAAACTTAAAACTCCTTTTTCTTTTGCTGGGTTTTCACCGTCACCCATTACTAAATCAGAAGAAGAACAAAAACCCTAATTTTATTTCTTTCGATTGACTTTACCCCCTAATGGACGAGGTTAAGTCTTGTGAATCTAAAACGGCCCAAACAAATGGCCCATTTACAATGTAAAATACTTTTCTTTTTTATTTTCAAAATCTCACTTAAGATAATATTAACATGATCCATCGTGTTCAATTTAATTTAAAAGGATCTCAAACTTAGATTTAGTTACTTACTGGCTGTGATGCAAATATGTCATTAAACACACTGATTAGAACATGATCATCAAAATGCAAGACACAATATTAGCAACATGAATATAACATGTGTCGTGATTAGTCTTTGGTAATCTGAATAACCATTGTTCTTAAACATGTCATGTAAAAATCATGCAGAATTTTGTCTTGGTTATCAGCAAACAAAGCATACAAATAAAAGCAGACATACCAATAATTTTGGTAGTTTTACGATCAAATAGTATCAAACTGTGAAAGATCACAAGTTCATACTATTGGTTCTCCGTTATTGAAAGTTAGACACCCCCTTTGTTAAAATTAACTCCCAAAGACCCAAACACTCATTTTATTCATTTCATCAACTTCGTCTCACCAACTCCACTACGTATCATCATCAACATCTCCTTTTTGGCGCTACAAAATACCTAAACCATCAACAGAATGATCACTTCCAACTACTACAGAATACTTGCACTCATCATTTTCGTTTACCCACCACCTCCACCATCACCATCTGCCACCATCATTCGGATATGTAGTGGCCGGATTTGTGACCGCTACCATCCCTTATATATGTGCAGTGGCATGGGCGGACCTAGGATTTTCAAGAGGGTGTTGCATAGTTTTTTTCATAAGTACCAAATTTTTATCCAAACACTATATAGATAGTAAAAATGATAAACTAGTCAATAAAGTACACTGTCTCTTACTATTGTCCTCTTTAACGTTTTGAGCCTTGAAAGCGCTTCATCACGTCTTCATTTGTAATCTTTGCAAATAATTCTTTTTCTATGTTAGAAATTAAAGCATCATTTATATATTCTTCACCCATTCTTTTTCTATGTTACAAATTAAGTACAGACACTCTTATAAACGATAATTAAATAAAACAATAAAATAACTAAAAGACTTGCTAGATCGCCATCAAGTAAACACTCATTGGCAGTTTCAACCCTCATTGGCCTACACAAATCCATATGAAGTAATTCAAGTTTGGAATTTGTGCTTAGAACCAACTTAGATGAAAATGTGGCATTTTTGCTCTTTCTTTGCTCACAAGCAGAACATAAGTGATCTTTGTCATACTTAAATCTCGAAAGCCCATCAACTAATTCATTTTTAGAAAGCTGATTAATGGTACCAAAATTCAAATGAGAAAATCGTCGGTGCCATAACCATGATTTTGTTGATGTGGCTTTGGATATTAGGCAAACTGGAGATGAAACCGTTATTTCAGAAATGGAGATGGTATAGAGATTAGAATCACGAGAACCAGTAAGTGAATCTTCACCCTCCAAATTCCGAACATAACAAGTGTTTGAACGAAAGGCTACTTCAAGATTTCCATCACAAAATTGTCTGACTGAGAAAAGATTGTGTCCAAGGCCTTCAACATAATACACGTGACATATAGTAAGATTGTCTTGAACATAATCTCCATATTCAGTGATTGCAGCAAAGTTATTTTTGCCAAAGCGGACAATGCCTATGAATTTCTCAACGAAATTTCTTAGCAGTTTCAGATTCCCAGTCATGTGCTTTGAACACCCGCTATCAACAATCCAAAGGACAATCTGGATCACCTGCACCACATAAAGAAAGACCAGATGGAAGAGTGAGCAGTTTGGGTACCCATTGGTTTTTGGTAACCGGTGTTCTAGAGTAAGTTCTATGACTAGTAGTACTCTTTGAAACACTTGGTGGTGTTTGAGCAGTTGAGTTCTTGGGTGACCAATTAAAGCTTGATTAAGCTTGATTGGTGCTCAAACCACTTTTGCCACTTCCTATTAGTTCTAATCTTATTTTTCATGTAAGCGCTAAGTGTCTGACTTTATAACACCCCTAAATTGGGTCGCAACGGAATAAGGGTCAAGGAGTGTTACTTCATAGATCAATAGCACAAGATTGAGAGAACGACCTCTATATAAGTCGTTTGAAAATGATACATTGGGTTTAATGAAATTGTTTGTAATAAAAGCTCAAAGCTTAACTTGTTCATCCTTAAAAATGTAAAGATTTTAATACATAACAAATATTTCCCAAATGTAATGCACTCAAATCTTTATGCAATATGAATCCCAAAATGACGACATCCAATGTATCCTTGCCTTTGTACCTTATTGACTTAAGAAAAATATGCTTTAAAACGTCAACATAAAGTTGGTGAATTCACATATTTAAGTAATGTATAAAGTAGGACCGCAAGATTTCCAAGTGTATGACAAAGTAACGAATACAATATCACAAAAGTAATTATGCCTGCGCTAATCTCATGACACTAAGGCTACAACATGTATATATATGCAAATTAATGCCAATAATGTGCCCATGTAGATGTTCAACCCGCAACATCCAAATACGACATGATATACATTCGTCGTTTCGGTACCGGCAAAACCAGTGAGCGCTACTCTCCCGAACGAGGATGTCGGTCCTAAATAGATCTATTCATAACATTTACGCTTACAACCAGTAATTAACAGTTCATGATTCATGGGCATAGTGGGTTATCGCTACTTAGGCAAACTCGTAATTTGTTTAAAGTGTACTTGCGTTCAAATGTAAAACAATGCATGTTTCTCACCCCAAAAGTTGTAAATCATTGTAATTGTATAAAATAGGGCTATGAACTCACCTTAAGTGAATGTATTGATTATATAAATCAAATATGTAAATCGTCCCGCGAAATCCGAATGCAGCCTAATTAATTATAGGCCGTATGAGTATAATGTATGTAATATAAATACAACATTATAAGTTATAGAGTTTGTTAGCCTTAATTTTATATAAGTCGAACAAGAATGTTATCGGTCTTATTAGTCGTAATTAGTCTTGTTAAGTAATAGGCTAGTCGAGATTAACGGGCTTGGATTGTAATCTAATATTGTCTATGTTTCGGGCTCGAAGCCCAAAATAAGCCAAGCCCGACCCAAGTTAGAAAGCCCATACGCCATTAGACTGGTCAAGGGTATAAATAGACCCTATCCACACATGGAGAAGGTGTTGGTTACCATTTCTTACATTTGTATGTGTGTGTAATCATCCACCACTTCTCTCTTTCTCTCTAATCTAATCTTCCATCTTTGTTTCTCTCTATACTTTTCTTCTTATTTTCGTGCTTATCATGGGTAGAGGTTAGCTTATTGTTGTGTTTGGATCTTTTATATTTGGGATAACATGTGGTATCATACGCCAAGGGGTTTTTGGTGATTTTGTTCTTTGTTTTTCACTTGGTTCGAACACCACACAAAAAAAGGGTTTAATTTTTATTTGTTCAAAAACCATAAAGCTTGTAACTTTCTTGTTTATTTACCTTAGTATAGGCTAGAAGTACAAGTAGATCCTTGGAAAATATCAAAATCTTGATCTTTTATGCTCTTTTTATTCGAAAATAGTTTTGGTCTAAGAATCTTGATTTTAAACTTTTTTTGTTAAAAACTATAAAGTTTGTGTTTTTATGGTTCTACTAGTCATAGATAGGTAAAAAGTACAAGAAAAATCGGGTGAAAACGTCAAAAAGTGAGTCTTTTGGTATTTTTTGGTTTTGGGTTTCGAACCTTGTTGGGCGAGTTATACGCAGGCGAATTATACGCTTTTTCTTGGGTGAATTATACACTTTGCTTGGGTGAATTATATGCATTGGTCTAGGCGAATTATATGCAGGCGAATTATACGCAGGTGAGTTATACGCAGGCGAATTATACGCTTTTGCCTGGGAGAATTATACGCTTTTTCCTGGGAGAATTATACGCTTTTGCCTGGGAGAATTATACGCTTTTGCCTGTGAGAATTATACGCTTTTGCCTGGGAGAATTATACACTTTGCTTAGGTGAATTTGCTTGGGTGAATTATATACTTCTCTTGGGTGAATTAGACACTTCTCTTGGGAGATTTATAACATATCTATTAGGTAATCTATACATCTCCATTAGGTGAATTATATGGTTTTTTCTTTGATTTGTAAAATCCCGTAAAATATTAACTTATTTTCCCAGTTTGATCAAGAATTGTAAAATTACGTGTATTGTCAAATATCAATAACCAAATGCAAACTCAAACATCAAGTGTTCTTCACAATGACACAGTTTCTTCGTGTTCAACTTCTAAAGTTCAAGAGAAGACACAACTTTCAAGAAGTAGATGCATGAACAGTCTTAGAGAAGTCAAGTCACAATTCAAGTTTCTCTCAGAAACTTTACAAGATTTTGGTACCATACCTATCTTCAAAAGAACTTTCTCTCAAGACTTGGATTTACTAGAACAACATCTTACTAAAGATATACTTTCTCATACTGATTGCAACACTACTTTGACAAAACTCATAACAAAGTTTGAAAATGCTTTCAATTCAGAATTCAAAGAGCATATGCAGAAATACACAAGATTTAATGCTCAATCCTTCCAAGATGCAATGATTTGTAACATGAATTTCATTGAGAAATACATGCTTGAGATAATTTTTCATCAACAACAGACTCCACAATTGTTGACGCAAAAGAAGTTGATGTAGACACAAGAAGATCATTCAAATACAGTTCAAGAATTGAATGTTGATTCATTGAAAGTTGATTTAGTTGTCATACAAAACACTTGTTCTGAGAAAGAAGACAGTAATTCAGAGACTGCATCCAACAAATCAGTAAAGGAAAGCAGCTTGGATTCTGCAACAAAAGATGTACATGCAATCAAATACAAGATGTCAAAAGCAAAAGAAAGATGCATGACATATTTTCGATCTCTTCATTCACACCTTCAAGTTCTTTCTAAAGAAGACTTAAAAGGCACTCGCATCGAACATGGATTCAAACGGGCATTCATGTCAGTCTTTGGTCAAGATAATGATACTTTCACGAGTACGATGTTCCTTAATGTAGATCAACTACAAAAGCAACTTGACAAAGATGATTTTCAAGAAAATGGATCCATGGCAGCCTTTTGGGTGATCAACAGACAGTTTCAGAAGTTCATCGATTTGAAGTTTACTTTGGATTATGACAGTCAAATGTCGGACAAGTACTTTGCTGAATACACTAGAATCGAAGTTAAACAGTTCAGAGAAACATTACTTCAACACAAAAGTAATGTTAAGAAGTTCGTTGCTGAAAGAATACGTCATCAAAGACAGTATGATAGAAGGGTGAATAAAAGACAGATGTAGATGCAAGAGAGTAAGATTGATACGAGTAAAGCAGTTGATGCTTATTTGGTTATCACAAAAAGCAGTAGAACAGAATCAGAAGTGCAAGATGACAGCAGCAGGCCAGGGAATGATACAGATGCTGATGATGCAGATATCAGACCCATATATGACGAAGAGCCAATGACTGAGGTAAAATTAACTACTTAATGTAATATCTTTGCTACAGGACAACAGCATACTGAGCAACCTGAAATCATTAATGAAGGTAGGGACTAGTATACTGAACAATGTCAAGTTAAAAGTCATATGATTGATTCATCACCTAACAACCAGACAATTGAATACTCAAAACAATCTATCGAGTCTGAAAATATTTTACTCAAAAAGACCGTTGCCCAATTTCAAAAAGATTTTCCAAGAATGGAAGCACATTGTATTGATCTTGAACTTAAATTTCAAAATCAAGCTTTAAAATCAGGGCAACGTGGTCAAATTTTGAATGAAACAAGTAATAAAGCCAAAATTAAAAAGGAAATTGATGTACTTGAAACAATGAACATCGAATTAGAACATAGTATGGTTAAATTACTTAAGGAAATGAGACTTTGAAAAAGCATTACAAAGATTTGCATGATTCTATTAAAATTACGAGATCTAAGACTATAAAAATACAACTTCTTTGCTTGCTAATAATGCTGATTTAAAAGCTCAGATTCAGGAAAAGGTCTTTGCAATTGATGCTTTACAAAATGACTTAAGGAAGTTAAAAGGAAATAGTGTAGATACTACTAAGTTTGCTAAAACATCAGTCTTGGGAAAACCGGTTTTACAATCACTAAGAAACCAATTAGTTGTTAGACAACCGAATGCGTTTAAATCTGAAAGGCCTCAAATGTCAAAACAACGGTTTGCCCCCCAAGTTGATGTGAATAACAATTTGTCAAGACTAGTAACTCAACACTATTTGCCTAAGAGATGAGAATCCGTTTTTGCAAAACCTGATCATATGATTGCATCTAGCGAATCTAGGAATAGTTCTAAGAACATGTCAAGATTTAGTTCAAATGACATGGTTCATAATCACTATCTAGATGAAGCTAGGAAAAAGACACAAGAAAGAGATAGGAACTCAAAAACTAGTGTGATGCCTTCTGCTAGATTTCGAAGCACTGTTGATGGTAGCAAACCAAAACGTAGGAGCACTAATCACTCAACTAGGAGTTTGCTTATATCTAAGAGTAGTTGTGTAATGATAACAGCCGTACCCATAGCAGATCACTCTAAGAATTCTAATTCTTTCTCAGATTCCAAACACTTTGTTTGTTCTACATGTCATAAGTGTGTCTTTAATGTAAATCATGATGCTAGTATAACAAAACTCATGAAGGAAGTGAATTCACGTGTTAAGATTCAATCCCATAAGACCAGAAACAGTAACAAACCCGTAGATCAAAAGAGTCATACTCAGAAACCTGGTGGGCAGATCTTTACAGGACATAGGTTTTCTCCTAATAAGCACCTTTCAAATATTGTGTAATGAGAAAACATCTCCTAGATCAGATCTTATGTGGGAAACCCACAGTTAAGAAATTTTTAAATCTGTTGGTCTAGAGGTGATTCCTAAGGAAAGTTATTCGACCTCTTTTGCACAAGCAAGGTTAGACAGTGAACCACCCCACATGGTTCAAATTAGATATCCTAATATACATGAATGCAAACCAAACTCTTGATGTAAGTGCATTTCCATCAATCCAATGTTCAGAAGGAACAAAGTCTTGATTTAAGTGCAGGTACCTATGTAATGTCAACAAGTAAAATCTTCAGAGTTGTTGGCTGAAAAATCTGATATCTCTCAGAAACCCTTTTCAAAGTGGATTCACAGATGATTGATACGGAAAAATGACGTTGAACAAGCAACGTTCACGTCCTCGCTCCTGCAATTTCAACATCAGTTCCTACAGCATGATTTTGATAGTCAGAATGACGACAATGATAGAGTTTGGAAGTCAATTCATTGTCCATATGTTCGACGAATATTCAATGGAGATAATAAGTTGTTTCAAATCTTCTGATGTTCCTACTGCTGATGGCAATCCGATAAACGTCAACAACAACCAGATTCCCAACTTAATCTACTTCACCACTAGAACACCTGTCACTGCTGAAGAAAAACTTCAACATGTAAATATTTTTTAATTTTTTTAATCACATTATTTTGATTTTATAAATATTTTGAAAAAGAGAAAATACAAAAAAATAAAACCAACATAAAGAAATAAAAAAATATAAAACCATAGAAAAACAAAATAAAAAATCAGAAATTTCCAAAATACCAAAAAAAAATTCTTCTCGACATGTCTCTTGGATTCGAAACATTTACGTACCTAGAAATCGTCCGATTAACATTGACACGGGTGTGTGAAAAAAAAGTTCGAACAAGATTCCAACTTTTCAAATCAAGTCATTTCTTAAAATTTATCTTTAGACCTTATGTACCTTTCTTGCATAACTCGGTCACCGACTCATAATAGAAAGAGTACGCTTTCGTGCGGCTTACTCTAAAAATAGAAGAGAAGTCATCTCTCAATGTTTTTTTAAAATTCGTTGAACATAAATTTTTCAAAAAGAACTTCAAAGTCCCAAATAGCTTACATAATAATTTGTGGTATCTTTCCATAAAAAGTGGTATTTGTTAAAATTGTGTGTTCAAGACTCCCTTCCTTAAATAAGTTTAAAAAAGTGTGGTACTTACAATGTCATTTTATGTGGATCAATTTTTGAGGGGGGGCTTTTAAAACAAAGTCTTTTAATGTCTTTTGGGTACATCTAATAAAAGTCAATTTTATGTATCAAAAAACATTTTGTGAAATTAAAATATGAAAATTATAATGTCAATTACTAATATACATTGTTCACTAAGGCATCTCACTCCGTCTTCAACATATTTGTGGTGTCATATCATTTTTTCTTTTGAAGTCCAAGTCATAAAAAATTAGATTGTATCCCACCTCCAGAGATGAAGAGGAGCTATCAGAACACTGAAATTCATGCAATCACATGGTATAATTTTCTTCCCATGGAATTTTTTCAATGTCAAAAAATTAAATCACTAGCTATTTTCACATACTAAATGTTTTTAATATTTAAAATAAGGTGAAGAAAAACGTGATGTAAAAAATATGATCTAGAATAATGAGATCTTTAAGAATCAAGTGCACCTCTTTCCATCTTGGCGAAATAATTTCAAATCTCGAAGCACATTGTGTAGTGGGGAGTATTTTAAAATAACAATGTCCACACACCATGGTTTTAATGGTTCGATTCTCTATACCCAACAACCAATTAACTCAGCCGTCAATAAATCATTCAAGGTGGGTTAAGGTTAGGAGATAAGTCCTATGATCCAACCACAACTAGAGAGATCTACCCAAGGACAATCCATAGTTAGAAATAGCAGTCCTTAGGTATGATTGGATAAGAATGAGTATAAGGGAAGAATGCCGACTAAGGTTGAGCTAACACTGGAACAATCACAACTATTAGTGATGACGTCTTGGTAAGCATTGAAGGGGTTAAAAAGAAATAAAAAAGAAGTTGTAGGATAAGTGAAAAGAAAGAAGCCCTCCACACAACTTAGGCAGAAACCGGGTCAATACATTATCTATCAAAATCATAATGATGATTATTGATATTGAAGAAAGTCGTCATGGACCCAGTGATGCAATGCACAACCCTTCCCAGCCATTTGAGATTTCTCTCCAAAAGAACTTGTCTCATTTTTCACACGGAAAACACACGTTATCTATTGCCAACATCTTCACTCCGAGATTGTTAATATTAAAAAAAAAAGAATAGGTGGCAGACTGTTCCACAGCCTCCGATTACGAACCCCCCAAAAGTGCAACAAATCGAGTCTTATAGCCAAGATAGATCATCAAAATAAATCTCATTAGGACACAATGTCAAATACAAATTGTTATTCATCAATATAACATTTGGTATCGAAGAGTCCTACGCATTATCTTTGAGATCTTGCCAGACATCCTTAGGATACTTAAGTATTCACAATGAAGATGGAAATCCTGCTTGAGACAACATCAAACAAGCTCTTGGTAGGTGACATGCAAGATTCTATATGAATCAAACTTGTGACAACTGGATATCGATTTGGTCCAGTATGTAAATTGACAACTTAATCAGAAAGATAGTAACTATCTGATTCACTCTTACCGTGTTGTCTGCTTTGAGATGCTCCGGTAACGAGAACGGCTAGTACAGCTATGAAACCATGTCAAGAAAATTCATATGAATTCTATCTGATCACCAGGCAGTATTTATATTGATTAAAATGGAACAGAGTGTTATTCCAATCATATTTGCGAAGTGAACAAAGACACTTCCACCATAAAATGTTGTTATCACTAACCTTTTAAATTCAGATACAAGACGTCGGTGTGCAACCAAGTACCATCGAATTCGGATTCCATTACCACATACACATACTCGGCTCTAAAAGTCAATCACTAGCATCAAGAGTGTTGATCCTAACTTCCTCAAAGATCTTCAAATCAAACAAGAATCTATTTTTGGCGAGATTGTTAAGCCTTAGGTACATGGATAATTAAAACAAGAATGCAATAATTATGAGTATGTCGGCTCAAAAGCACAAGTTGATCAAGGAGTCAAATCAAAGAGGATTCAAGCAAGGAGATGATGCAAGGATGAAGAGATCTCAAGAACTTAAAGTCAAAAGATGAAGGCTCAAGATCAAGATCACATAAACGACACCGAAAGAATGTCATCGGTCGTCTTATGCATGAATAAACAAAGCCATTACAAACAAGAAAAGACAAAGACGAGACCAAAGAAGGCAAAGCTCGAACGTCATATCTTCAACATTGGGGAAGATAAAGTCAAATCAAGATAACCTCCATCAAGAACGTCAACGTTGGGGAGATCAAAGAAGACCTCAACATTGGGGGAGATTGTTAGCCTTAATTTTATATAAGTCGAACAAGAATGTTATCGGTCTTATTAGTCGTAATTAGTCTTTTTAAGTAATAGGCCAGTCGGGATTAACGGGCTTGGATTGTAATATAATATTGTCCATGTTTCGGGCTCGAAGCCCAAGATAAGCCAAGCTCGACCCAAGTTAGAAAGCCTATACGCCATTTGATTGGTCAAGGGTATAAATAGACCCTCTCCACACATGGAGAGGGTGTTGGTTACCATTTCTTACATTTGTATGTGTATGTAATCATCCACCACTCTTCTCTTTCTCTCTAATCTAATCTTCCATATTTATTTCCCTCTCTAGTTTCTCTCTCTACTTTTCTTCTTATTTTTGTGCTTATCATGGGTAGATGTTAGCTTATTGTTGTGTTTGGATCTTTTTTATTTGGGATAATAGAGTTACACCACCATCTAATAGTTTTTGTTTAATTTAAAAAGTTAAAACAATATTTAAATTGTACTTGTTTAAATAAATATCTATGTATTTGTATTTGTAAAATGAAATGTTATCTTTGTCCAACAATCGATTATTTGTTAATAATACATGATTTAATATTTTTATTGATTATATAATGATATTATATAAATAGTTTAATTGTTTTATAAAATGATATTTATAAAGTTAAAAACATATATAGATATTATTTAAATGATACTACAATATTTCTTAACGTTTTTATAGCCCAAACGGACCCGAAAACACTTGTAAACCACTTTTTATATTTCTAACAGCCTTGTTGTATTTTTATAAAATGCAAAAAATTGTTTATAAAAATTAGTTAGCTTTTGTAATTTCTAATTATCCGAAATCTTTAAAAACTCATAACTTACTCATTTTAACTTTGTTTCGCTTGTTCTTTATATGTATGAAATCGTGACAAGATAAACTATCAAAATAAAATACTCACAGATTGTATAAAAATTTGTGCCAGAACAGTAAACTCAAACTGTTTATAAAACTATTTTTATAACTTTAAATCTTTCAAAACTCATAACTCCTTCGTTTTAATTCCGTTTTTAGAGTTCTTTATATGCAAGGTTTCCTATTGAGATGATCTAACATAATAAAATATTTATATATTTTTATCAGATTCAAACAGTATCATTTTTATAAAACTACTTTTATAAAAACACTTTTATATATTTAATTATCGTAATCTTGTAAAATTCATAACTTTTTTGTTATAACTTCGTTTTTCGAGTTCTTTATATGCTTGAAATCCTCATGAAATGTACTATTTAAATATGTGGTTTGTATATTTTATAAAATTCGAATTTACACATAATGATTAAAATAGTTCGTATATATATTTATAATTTATAAACTAGTTTTATAAATTATTACATGATTAAATTAGTACAAGTCTTCTAATTTAATTAATAACACATCTTTTGTATATTTTAGGTCCTCTAAATTATGTCCAAATAGTCCAAATAAAATGTCCACACACTTATTTATTTATAAACTTTATAAATAAACTATTTAACAATTAATTCACCAAATTAATTTATAAAGTAACCAACACTTGTATAAATTATGTTCTTGCATTCTAACACCTCTTAAACATACTTTCATCATGGTTAAATATATATTCGAATTATGATCAAGCTTGTTTTATTTTATAACTTTATAGAATAATACTAGATGGTGATTAACAATATAACAATTATAAATGTGAAAATGAATAATTAGAAAAGATTAAAGTTTATGTTAGACCTTGTGAGAATGGATGGAGATAATACACAAATCAAACCCAAGTATTTAACCCTAAATACTTATCAACAAACCCTAATTATATCTTGAAAAACCCTAGTTTCTTCTTTGAATAAACCCTTGCTAAATCCACACCCAAGCTTCCAAATCACTTTGATATACCTTAGATATTACCCTTGATAACACTAATATACTTATAACCTTTTTAAAGTAAAAACTATGGAAACCCTAATTAATAGTTTTGAGCCGTGGGATGATATAGAAACAGAGAGAATTTGAAAGTTTACTTGGCAAACGAAAGAAGGGTTGTGAAAGAATTTTTGAGAACCTTCCTTTTTATAGCAATTTGTATGAGTATAAGAAACAACCTTAATCAAACAACCTTAATCAAACCATGGACTAGGAAGTGGTAATGGTACACATTGTAAGGTGCTATCCTCCTCCCTAGGAGGAGGGAACGGTCAAGAGGAGGGGGAGGACACAAGAGATTAGACAATTTATGGAAAATTGTGTTTAAGGTTGTACTTGGTGGGTTATAATTAGAATTGATGTGATACTAGTGGACTATTATGATTTATTTGTTGTGGTTATAACTTGTAAACCGGCCATGGGAGTAATAAGGTAGGAAATGATTAAAGTTTTGGGTATTGGGTATAATAGTGGGTATTTGTTGAAGTATAGATAGGTATAGGTGCTTCCGTGTATGCATAAACATATTTTATTGCGAAACGTAAACGTTTTATGTGACCAATAAAAATAAAATATGAAAAGTTATAAATTATCCTCGTAATAATTATATAACACTTGTTTGACGTAAACATTTACTTGTTTGATGCCCATTTACGTTGAATGATAATTTTTAGTTTACGTGATTTAACTAAACGACAAAAATTAAAAACAAATGCGTAAAACCCTAAAAATAAATAATGGCAAGTATTGAGTCATAAAATGACCTGAAATAACGGATTGTTATAGTCTTCCCCCGTTAAAAGAGCCTTGTCCGCAAGGCTCAAGATGCGGCACTTGTCGAGGGTGCAGTTTTTGTGAAGAGTTGCAGATACTTCTTTCGGAATTGATCTTCACGTTCCCATGTGAACTCACGACCTCTCCTAGAGTTACATCAAACTTTGATAATGGGAATATGACTTTGCTTCAACCACTTGACTTCACGATCCAAAATCTCTACTGGTTCTTTAACGAAGTGAAGCTTATCATCAATATGTATTTCATCCAACGGCTCGTTGGATAAACACTTCTTCAAATTGGATACATGAAACGTGCTATGAACCCTACTTAGTTGTTGAGGAAGTTCGAGTTTGTAAGCAATGGTTCCCACTTTTGTCAACACCTTGAAAGTGCCAATATACCTCAGGTTCAACTTCCCCCGTTTGCCAAAACGGATAACCCCTTTCTAAGGTGATACCTTCAACATGACCTTGTCACCAACTTGAAATTCTAAAGGCTTACGCCTCACATCGGCGTAACTCTTCTGGCGATCATGAGCGGCTTGAATTCTGCTTTTGATTTGAATGATCTTTTCGGTTGTCTCATGAATAATTTCTGGACCGGTGAGCTGAACATCTCTGACCTTGGCCTAGCAAACAGGTGATCGACACTTACGACCATAAAGTGCCTCAAATGGTTCAGCTTTAATGCTAGTATGATAACTATTGTTGTATGAGAACTTAATTAGCGGTAAGTGCCTATCCCAACCATTCCCAAAATCTATCACGCAAGCGCGTAACATATCTTCTAGTGTCTGAATGGTTCTTTCGCTTTGTCCATCAGTCTGCGGATGGTAAGCAATACTCATATCCAAACGAGTACCCAAAGCCTTTTGAAATGACCTTCAAAATTTGACGTAAATCTATTGTCACATACACAAATGATTGAGACTGGTATTCCATGTCTCGTGACCACTTCTTTCAAGTACAGTCTTGTCAATTTGTCCATGAGGTCATTTTCCCTCATCGATAGAAAGTGTACAGACTTAGTGAGACGATCAACAATTACCTAAATGGTATCATAACCACTTGACGTCCTTGGGAGTTTGGTGATGAAATCCATGGTGATATTGTTCCACTTCCACTGAGGAATCTCAGGTTGCACCAACAAACCCAATGATTTTTGGTTTTCATCTTTAACTTTTAGGCATGTCAAACATTTGCTAACATAAGTGGCAATATCGACTTTCATGTTGGGCCACCAATATAATTTCTTCATGTCTTGGTACATTTTGTTGGAACCTGGATAAACCGAATATTTTGACTTGTGAGACTCATGCATAATCAAAGTCCTTAGGTCACTATAGCACGTCAACCAACTTCTGTTATTCAAAAACAGTGTCCCATCAGCACGCGGTTCTAACTTTTCCTTCCTGGGTTTTCTGATTCCCTTAAAGCCAACCAGCATACCTCCCACATCTTCAGCCTCGAGGTTTTCTAGTTTTCTTACCTCAGTCTAAGCTTCCAAAATTTGCGTGGGAAGAACCAAAGCAATAGTCATAACTAAGGCTCGAACCCATAATGGCTTAATTCATTCCTTCCTGCTTAAAGCGTCAGCCAACATTTGCTTTCCCAGGGTGATAACGAATTTCACAATCGTAATCACTGAGCAATTCTAACCAACGACGTTGTCTAATGTTCAACTTATTCTGATGAAGGATTTGTTGTAAACTTTTGTGATTAGTAAACACGGTACACTTTGTTCCATACAGGTAGTGTCTCCAAATCTTTAGAGCGAACACTACTGCTTCTAACTCCATGTCATGAGTTGTATAATTCTTCTTATGAATTTTTAGTTGTCGTGATGCATAAGCAATCACCATCTCATTTTGCATTAAGACAACACCTAGTCCTTTATGCGAAGCATCACAATAAACAATAAAGTTCTCAGCTCCTTCAGGTAAAGCCAAGATAGGTGCACTACACAATTTCTCTTTCAATAACTGGAAAGATGCTTCTTGTTTGTCACCCCAATCAAACTTGACCTTCTTCTGGGTTAGCTTGGTCATTGATTTGGCAATCTTTAAGAATCCTTCAATGAATCTTCGATAATAACCAACAAGACCTAAAAAATGACGAATCTCCTTTGGAGTCTTAGGAGATGCCCAATATTTAATAAACTCAATCTTGGCGGGATCCACGTGAATGCCTTGACTGTCAATCACGTGACCAAGGAACTGTACTTTGGGAATCCAAAATTCACACTTAGAAAATTTGGCATACAAGTCCTCTTTCTAAAGCAACTCTAAGATTAACTTAAGATGCTCTTCATGCTCTTTCTTGCTCTTTGAGTAGATCAGAATATCATCAATAAACACAATCACGAACTTGTCCAGATATGGTTTGCACATCCGATTCATGAGATCCATAAATACAGCCGGTGCGTTAGTAAAACCAAATGGCATAACTTGAAATTCATAATGACCATATCGAGTTCTGAATGCGGTCTTCGGTATGTCTTCTTCACGAACTCTCAGTTGATGATAACCCAATCTTATGTCGATCTTCGAGTAGACACTCGACCCTTGAAGTTGATCGAATAAATCATCAATCCTTGGAAGCGGATAACGGTTCTTCACTGTTAGCTTATTTAATTCCCGGTAATCGATGCACACCCAGAATGATCCATCCTTCTTCTTGACAAACAAGACCGGAGCTCCCGAAGGTGAGGAATTAGGTCTTATAAAGCCTTTGTCGGAAAGTTCCTGCAGTTGATCTGACAATTCTTTCATCTTAGACGGAGCTAATAGATAAGGCGACCGTGCTACATGTGTAGCACCAGGTATCAAATCAATTTGAAATTCCACTTGTTGGATTGGTGGAATACCCGGCAAGTCCTCAGGAAATACTTCGGGGAAATCTTGAATAATAGGTACATCCTCAAGTCGTTTCTCCTCTGACTTGTCTTCAGCCTTCTTTGTGGGAACATGTGCCAAAAAGACATGGCATCCTTTCAGCAAATACTTTTAAGTTTTGATGCATGAGATGATGTTTAATCGAGACTCGTGTCCGTTGTTGCTTCCATTACCACGAACAATTAAGATGTTGTTTCCAAAGGGAATACGAACGATCTTCTCATCACAAACAGATACGGCATGATACTTTGCTAACCAATCCATACCAATAATGACGTCAAAACTACCAAGTTCTATGGGCATTAAATCGATGTTGAATGGATGATTTAAGAAGTTTAAAGTGCAACCTCGTATGATAGTATTAACTCTAATTATTTTCTCGTCGGCTAGTTCGACATCATAATCATGGTCTAGTGCAGTTGGAATGATATTGATTAAGGAGCTAAATTCAGTAGACACAAAACTCCTATCGGCACCAGTATCAAATAAGATAGAAGCATAGCGGTTGTTTAGAAGGAACGTACCTGTAACGACATTGGCATCCAGGTTTTCCCTACATTTCCCACTGCATAAGCCCTTGCTGTTGCTCCACCGTTCCCAGCTTAGTTTCCCTGATTCTTGTTCTTTAACTTCGGGCAATCCCTCTTGTAATGCCCCTAAACTCCACATTCAAAACAAGTGACAACCCTTTGATTTTCCCTCGGGGTTCTCTGGTTGTTGGCAGCAGCAGCTGGACTCCTACAGTCCCGGGCCAGATGGCCAGTCCTCTTGCAGTTGGTGCACTTAGGAGCACACTGCCCATCGTGATGGTAGTTGCATTTAGGGTACAGAGGTTTAGATCCTCCGTACACTTTCTTCTCCCCGGGCCCAGTAGTGTAGGCCCTTGCTATATTTTGCTTTTTGAAAGGCTGCTGTTGATTCTGATTGTTCCTTGAGTTGTCATCAAG
Organism: Tanacetum coccineum; assembly: GCA_026074375.1. Classification (NCBI taxonomy): domain Eukaryota; kingdom Viridiplantae; phylum Streptophyta; class Magnoliopsida; order Asterales; family Asteraceae; genus Tanacetum; species Tanacetum coccineum. Next base: position 30,956 of record BQNB010066213.1, read on the forward strand.
CTTCCTTTTGTTTTTAGCTTGACGGTTGGCAAAAATACAGACCTTTTGGTCCATCAGATCATTAGCAATCTCAATTGCTTCTTGCATGGTCTTTGGCTTGGAAGCCATCACACTCCCCTGAATCATGTCGGGAAGTCCCCCAACATACTTTTCTACTTGATCAGATTCTTTAGGAAACATTCTCTCGCACATTAATGCCAATTCTTGGAAGCGTTATATATACCTTACAACATCAGTTCCCTTGACCTTTAGGTTCTAGATCTTAATCTCTAGCTTCTTGATCTCGCCTCTAGGGCAGTATTTGTCGGTCAGCATCTTCATCACTATTTTCCATGTCATTCCGTAAGCAGCATTATGACCAACAACCTTGATGTAGGAATTCCACCACGTCAGAGCACTGCCAAGTAGACTGCAAGTGGCAAACTTGATTTGGTTCCCAACAGTGCAGTTGCTTACGTGGAATACATATTCCATTCTCTCAAACCACTGAGTCAAACCAACGACTCTTTCAGTACCCTTGAAATTAAAGGTTTGGCATTTTAGGAAGTCATTATAGGTGCACTCACAAGTAGTGCGCTATGTCCTTCTGCTACCAGTTCCTGAATCATGGTTGTCATCTCCATTTCTGCTTCTGTTTGCTTCATGTTCTGCCAATGCGTCGGCCACACTTAGGGCTACCAGTGCCTTAATGGCGGCATTAGACACAGGGGTGGTGGTTCTCTTTGGCGGCATTTTCTTCAAAATCACAAGAAAATATAATACACGTTAGATTTCATACAATCATAAACGCGACATGACATATGCATAATAAATAAAATGAGATCACAACACACAGTGAAATATACAACCGAAGTGAGATCAACAATGACATAAATAAATCGACATTCATTCATAATAATATCGATACAGACATGATAGTTCTTGGTTACAAAAGACTAGTACAGATGAGATACAAAATGAAAATACGGTCCTAAGGCAATGCTAGTTGGGAGTTACCCATAATACTTAGAATGCCATACAAGATCCCTACAGCCTACTAGCTGGTAGTTACCCATAAAACTTAGCAGGCTATACAAGATAGCTAACAAATGGTACAATACTAACAACTGCTACCAGCATCAGCTGGTCCATCCTGAGGCTCTGGATCTCTAGCGGGCTCTGGCTCTCTGGTCCTGTCGTGTCCCTGCTGAATGTGTCAGGTCAATCTGTCGCTGTCCTCAGTCCTCTGTCTCTACAGCACACTAATCTGCTCATGCAATGCCCTGACCTCTGCTCGATATGCTAGGAGCTCAGCATGTACCGCCCTGTTACAGTCTATGGCCTGTGACCATGCCTGTCGGGTGTGCCTAGCCTCGCTCTCTAAAAGCATAGCTGTGTGGAGATGATATCGCCTATCTCTAAACAACATGTTGACTCGGGCTCTCTGAAGAGCTCGGTCATCCTAGGCGTCCTCAAATTGAACATACATCACATAAGTATCCCGAGCAAGAGTAGCGGCAAGATCTGTCACTCTCTGGCTCAACTCCTCTAAAGTGTTAGTACTCTCTCCTCCATATCCCCAACCATGTCATCCCAAACATCCGTAATCCCATAGCCAACCTCTCTAGACATAGGACGTCCAGGGGTGGCATCCATAGTATCAACAAAACTGTAATCAGTAGCATGAGTAAAATCCAATCCAGGCTGTCTAGTAGCAACAACTGCTGAACTCTCCCCCACCTCAAACCCAGGAGTGGGAGCAGTCAAACACAACCTCTTCTGAGGCGGCACATCAGCCTCGGGAACATCTTCCATATGGTCAGTAGCAGGTAATAGCAAAGGTGATGATGGTGAAGGTAATGGTAGTGGTGGTGATGGTAAAGGTAATGGTGGTGAGGGAATCTGGGGGAGTGGAGATAATAGTAGAGTAAGTGGAGATGGTGGTGGTGATGATGAAGGTAGTGCAACAGCAACCGCAGCAATGAGTACCTTAGTAGCAGTTGCCATAGGTGTCTAGGGTCGGACAGATATCCTAGCCCTGCAAGTCTAGGTGATGGTGGTGTGGGTGCAGACTCGTCTGTCTCAAAAGGTTTTATCTCCTCAGCTGAGGGGATATGATCATCAATAGGTACAACAAAAGAGTCGGCCGGAGCTAGACGCTCATTCTCCTCCTCGTCATTAGCATCATCCTCGGAGGACTCTTCCTTCTCATCATCATCATCATCATCATCCTCATCATCATCATCTCCTCCATCAGCAGGATAATCAACGGGATCCTCCTCAGGGTTCTCCTCTGGATCCGAGTTAGCAACATAGCCCGATGATAGGGATGTAGGTAAAGCATCAACAGGTAAAGGCTGATCCTCAATAGGTACCTCATCATCAGATGGTATTAAGTACTTCGGGTACTCGGGCTCAGGTATAAAGTCTAGTGATGGTGGGTGCTCGGGACTAGGCACGTAGTCTGGTGATGGAAGTGCCTGTCCTGGAGACTGCGATGCAGCCTCAGGTGCCTCTGGCTCATCATTAAATACCCACTAAAATCTCCATGTCTCAAAATCAGAATACACAGACGTGTAGGTAACTGTCAATGATGACATGACTGCTGTAACAATAAAAAAAACTTATATAAGTATATTATATAAGTACGTATACAAAGCATGTAAGCAGTCAATGGAAACAAATAGTGTATGTATGTCCCATGAAAAACTTTTGTATGATGCAATGTTTGTGAAAATGGTCATAGTCCAAGCAAAAACATTTGACCTGGTTCTCTATAACCTTGGCTCTAGATACCAATCTGTAACACCCCCAAATTGGGTAGCAGCGAAATACGGGTCAAGGAGTGTTACTTTATAGATCAATAGCATAAGATATGAGAGAACGACCTTTATATGAGTCATTTAAAAATGATACATTGGATTTAATGAAATTGTTTGTTACAAAAGCTCAAAGCTTAATTTGTTCATCCTTAAAAATGTAAAGATTTTAATACATAACAAATATTTCCCAAATGTAATGCACTCAAATCTTTATGCAATATGACTCCCAAAATGACGACATCCAATGTATCCTTGCCCTTGTACCTTATTGACCTGAGAAAAACATGCTTTAAAACGTCAACATAAAGTTGGTGAATTCACATGTTTAAGTAATATATAAAGTAGGAATACAATATCACAAAAGTAATTACGCATGCGCTAAGCTCATGACACTGAAGCTACAACATGCATGTATGTGAAAATTAATGCCAATAATGTGCCCATGTAGATGTTCAACCCACAACATCCAAATCCAACATGGAATACATTCGTCGTTTCGGTACCGTTGAAATTGGTGAGCGCTACTCACCTGAATGGGGATGTCAATCCCAAATAGATCTATTCATAACAATCGCGCTTACTTCCAGTAAATAACAGTTCATGATTCATGGGCATAGTGGGTTATCGCTACTTAGGCAAACTCGTAATTTGTTTTAAAGTGCACACCTCAGTAAATAACAGTTCATGATTCATAACAATCGCGCTTACTTCCAGTAAATAACAATGCATGTTTCTCACCCCAAAAGTTGTAAATCATTGTAATTGTATAAAAATGGGGCTATAAACTCACCTCAGTGAATGATTTTATTATATAAATCAAATATGTAAATCGTCTTGTGAAATTCAAAATGCAACCTAATTAGGTATAGGTCGTATAAGTATAATGTATT
>BQNB010066214.1:13560-34645 GCA_026074375.1 Tanacetum coccineum
CTCAAGAACCACAAGGGAGGACCACCAGACTACTAGACTAGATCCTTGTCATTTACAGCTTTTGTTTAGAATCCAACCACGTGATGTGTGGCATAAATAACGACACTTGTCAAATTTTGGTTATGTAAAATATGTAGACAAGTTGTTTATGACATAATGAAGTTGTGATTCCATTATACCTCGTTGTTTCATGATACTGATTAATGCATGACATGGTTGTCTATCGTATACCCTATGTTAAGGTTATTCAGGTATCATATCTTTATGTATCCAGGTTACTATAGCTCTCTTACCACCAGGTTTTCTTGAACCTTTGTATCCAGATATGATTAACAATCAAGACATTGAGCATATGACCCCACCTACACTACCCAGAGATACTGAGCCTCCTGTTGGATCACCCATATCATTATCTCCGTCTTCATCAGTAGGATCTTCATCACCAGTTAGGTCAACTACATCACCACCAGAGTATCCCTTTGATGAGTCTATCTTTGCATAGTTAGATAACTCGTTATGGATCATACCGCGACCACTGGGAAGTGAACCAGTCCCTGAGGAACCTAATGAGTCATATGCTTGTTAGAGTACCTATCTCTGGAAGTCTTAGATTCCAAAATTTTCCGTTATATCCTGCAATGTAATATTAAAGGATGAGTATTTCTTTGTTAGAACTTGTATCAAATAAGTATCTATGTCAAATGATTTTAATACCACTATGTATGAAAATTTTGACAATGACTTGTGATATGACTATATCATTATATGGTTTCTTATTTTGTGTTGTCTTGTAAATGTTGATAGAATGGCTCCCAAAAGGACATCAACATCTACAACACCAGCCATGACTCAGGCCGCCATCAGAAAACTAGTTGCTGATAGTGTTGCCGCAGCTCTAGAAGCACAAGCTGCTACCATGGCAAATGATGACAATACTAATAGGAACACCGGACAAAGAGAAACTCTTGTAGCAAGAAAATGTAGCTACAAAGAGTTTATGAGCTGCCAACCTTTCAATTTCAAAGGTACGAAAGGCGCTATTTGCCTCATTCACTGGTTTGAACGAACTGAATCGGTATTTCTACGCAGTAATTGTACCGAGGACTACAAAGTGAAATTTGCTACTGGTACTCTAACTGAAGAAGCTTTGTCTTGGTGGAATTCATTTGCCCAGCCTATTGGAATAGAGGAAGCCTACAAGATCACTTGGTCCGAATTTAAAAAGCTCTTAATAAAGAAGTATTGTCCCCGAACCGAGTTCAAGAAAATGGAAGATGAATTTTACAATTTGACTGTAAAAGGGAATGACCTCAAGACTTACGTTAGAAGATTCTAGGAATTGGCAGTTTTATGCCCAACTATGGTGTCAAATTCTGAGAAACTCATGGAAGTCTTCATCGGGGGATTACCCAGAAGTATTGAAGGAAATGTTACCGCTTCAAAGCCTCAAACTTTGGATGAAGCCATTACCATAACCCAAAGGTTAATGGATCAGGTAACAAAGCATAATTATGTGCAAGAAAACAATGATCACAAATGAAAGTTTGATGATAGAAGAATCTTCACCAACAACAACTACCAAAACAACCGCAACAACAACAATAGAAACCGCAAGAATGATCATTAACAACTACAAAATAGAAGGCAAGAAACCGTCAGGGCTTATGCTGCCAACCTAACTGAAAACAATGGGTATGATGGAAACATTCTTTTGTGTAAGAAACGCAACTTGAATCACACATGACCTTGCACTATCAAGTGTCAAACTTGCAACAAGGTGGGTTATTTGACTAGGAACTGTAGAAACAAAGGGCCAGCCACTAGAAGCAACCTGCAACCAGTGTTAGTAACTTGTCATGCCTGTGGAGAGAAAGGGCATTACAGAAATGAGTGCCCATAGGCAAACAACAGTGCCTACAGAAGAGCATACTTGCTGAGGGACAAGAACGCTCACCAAGACCAGAATGTAGTTACAGGTACGTTCCTTCTAAACTAACATCTAGCTAGAGTATTATTTGATTCTTGAGCCGATAAAAGTTTTGTATCCATATCTCTTGCTTCTATGCTTCACATCCCACCAATTACATTAGATACCACCTATGACATTTAAATGGCCGATGGAAACCTAGTACGCACTAATACCGTTATCCAGGGTTGCACTCTGATCTTGTTAAACCAACCTTTCAAAATTGATGTCATGCTGATTAAACTCGGTAGTTTTGACGTCGTCATTGGTATGGATTGGTTATTCAAGTGTCATGCTAGAATTATCTGTGACAAAAAAGTCATCCACATCCTAATCGACGGTGAAACTTTGATCATCTGAGGTGATCGAAGTAAAACCCGACTAAGCCTCATATCCTGTATTAAAACCGAAAGATATATATCCAGAGGATATCAAGTTTTCATAGCCCAAGTAATGGTGAAAAAGTCAGATGAAAAACGACTAGAAGATATACCGGTAGTCAGAGAATTTCTCTACACACGAGTAGCTGAACATACCGGGCAGAACAGTACATAACGGACTCCTTAGAGACACACGTACGCGGATAGCTTCAAAAGCCAACAAAAACTTTGGATGAAGCTCTTTTCCTCACACCACTCTCTCGGCGTGTGTCAGAAGCATGGACTCGCACGAGGTACAGCTCACAAACGTCCTCAAAGCACTATATGACGAGGCTCAGAGCAAACACAGCCAGCAAATGAAAGCGATCATGAGCGAGCAACTTGCCCACAGAATATGACCCTGTCTGACCCACAACTCGCCGCTCACACACACTACCACATAACATAGACGCGCACCTCTCTACGAACCACCGCACCCAGTACAGGCGAATAGACACGCTCTGTTCACCAACACGAGACGCTCAACCAAAGGCATACGTCACAAACACTCGACTCTCATCTTACCATATCCCGTTAGCCCGCCAATGCCACATACAAACACTAAGTACACATTCAACTCACAGTGAGGTCGCGCTGCGAACACAATTCTCAATAACTTCATGTGTAAATAACACAGTACAACTCTAGTCTCATTCACGACAACAGCTCAACTCAATAGTGCCCTATGTTCACGACATAAGAGTCGCCCTACCGCACACTCACAAGATGAGTATGTAGCACACTACTGAGATATAAGCGAAGATACCTATAGTACGACACAAAACACAGGGAGCTCCCCCACGGAGATCCTCTTCCCTGCACAGATACCAGTCGTAGCGATACCTTAGTCTCACACAAAACGCGAGTCGATTGGTGAGACTCAAGAAACACGCGAACCTTCACAGAGACTCAGTCAGTAGCCCATCCCATAATGCAAATACACCCCAGTGCCACTACCCATAGATCTCACACCCTCTAAACACTCTGCTTAGAGTGCGAGAGACAAGATACGCACTCACACTACGCAGCACCCGTACAACATGGTACGCCTACACCATGCTATCCTTCAACACACTGCGCGCCGAGCACTGACGTAGTGAGTGTACATCAGATCACTATGAATTTCTTGAGAGCACGCACAAAACACAGGTTTATGGAGCACATACGCATATCTCTTGCATCTACTCTTAGAGAGCTCACACTATCCCTCCACACACACATTCAGAACTAACCAAACAAAAACGCGATAACTAGTGACATTACATAACTAGATGTGAGCCTGCTTTAGGATCTACCTAGTACGCACTACTCCGCGATCTCCAGGTCGGCAGACTTCTGAATCTTGTTAACCAACCTTTCAAAATTGATGTTAATGTCATGCTTGATTAAACACGGAAGGTTTTGACGTCGTCATTGGTATGGATTGGTTATCCAAGTATCATGCTAGAATTATCTGTGACAACAAAGCATCCCATCCTAAACGAGTGAAAACTTGATCCATCTGAAGGTGATCGACAAAAAACCCGACTAAGCCTCATATCCTGTATTAAAACCGAAAGATATATATCCAGAGGATATCAAGTTTTCATAGCCCAAGTAATGGTGAAAAAGTCAGATGAAAAATGACTAGAAGATATACCGGTAGTCAGAGAATTTCCAGAAGTCTTTCCTGAAAATCTACCTGGCCTTCCTCCAGTTCGCCAAGTAGAATTCCAAATCGATTTAATTCCAGAAGCGGCACCAGTAGCCCGAGCACCTTACATATTAGCTCCTTCATAAATGTAGGAACTATCTGACCAACTATAAGAGTTAGCAGACCGAGGTTTTATCCGACCAAGTACTTCGCCTTGGGGAGCTACTGTCTTATTTGTTAAAAAGAAAGACGGATCTTTCAGAATGTATATCGATTGTCAGGAGATGAATAAACTCACCGTAAAGAATCGTTACCCATTACCCATGATCGATGATTTATTCGACCAACTTCAAGGTTTGACTGTTTACTCAAAGATTGACTTAAGATCAGGCTATCACCAACTGAGAGTCTGGGACGAAGATATTCCCAAGACTGCTTTCAGAATGCAGTACAGACACTATTAATTCCAAGTGATACCATTTAGTTTAACTAACGCACCTACTGTATTCATGGATCTCATGAACCATGTGTGTAAACCATACTTGGAAAAATTTGTGATAGTGTTTATTGATGATATTCTCATCAGAACACGCAGATCACCTGAGAATAATCTTGGAATTACTTAAAAAGGAGAAATTGTATGCCAAGTTCTCTAAGTGTGATTTTTGGATCAGTATCGTGTAATTTCTTGGGCATGTAATTGATAGTCAAGGAATTCACGTTGACCCCGCCAAGATTGAAGCAGTTAAGAATTGGGCATCTCCTACCACACCCATAGAAGTACGCCAATTCTTAGGACTCGCCGGCTACTATCGGAAATTCATCAAAGGTTTTTCGAAGATTGCAAAGTCTTTGACTGAATTAACATAAAAAAACAAGAAGTATATATGGGGAGAAAACCAAGAGTCAGCTTTCCAACTGCTAAAATAAAAATTATGTGAAGCTCCAATCTTAGCATTACCAGAAGGAAACGATGACTTTATCGTTTACTATGATGCATCACATCAAGGTCTGGGAGCGGTGTTAATGCAAAAAGAAAAAGTTATTGCATATGCATATGCATCTCGACAACTTAAGCCTCATGAAGAGAACTATATCACACATGACCTTGAATTGGGAGCAGTAGTATTCGCTCTTAAAATTTGGAGACACTATATGTATGGCACAAAGTGTATTGTGTTCACTGATCATAAAAGCCTTTAGCATATCCTTGATCAGAAAGAATTGAACATAAGACAACGCCGTTGGTTAGAATTGCTTGCAGATTACGATTGTGAGATTCGCTACCATCCTGGAAAAGAAAATGTTGTAGCAGATGCCTTAAGCCGGAAGGAACGAATCAAACTACTCTGAGTTAAAGCATTAGTTATGACCCTTCACCCAAAATTACCATCACAAATCCTCGAAGCCCAAACTGAGGCGATCAAAGAAGAAAACATCGAATCTGAGAATTTACGAGGAATGGACAAAGCATTTGAAGTACGTCCTGATGGAACCCGGTGCATCAAGAATCAAAGTTGGTTACCACTTTTTGGTGATTGAGGGACTTGATCATGCATGAGTCCCATAAATTGAAATATTGCATCTACCCAGGTCCTGACAAGATGTATCATGATCTAAAGAAACTCTATTGGTGGCCTAACATGAAGGCAATTATCGATGAATATGTTGGCAAGTGTTTAACATGCTCTAGAGTTAAAACAGAATGTCAGAAGCCATTCGGCTTAATGATACAACCAGAGATTCCTACATGGAAATAGGAAAGAATAACGATGGACTTTGTTACAAAACTACCCAAAACATCAAATGGACATGACACAATTTGAGTCATTGTAGACCGCCTTACCAAATCAGTACATTTCATCCCTACCAGAGAAACAGATAGTATGGAAACCCTTACAAGGTTATATATAAAGGAGATAGTTTTACGGCATGGAGTACCAATATCCATTATCTCGGATCGTGACAGTCATTTCACATCCAGATTCTGGCAGTCAATGCAGAGTGCCTTGGGTACTCAATTAGACATGAGTACGTCATATCATCCCCAGACTGATGGACAAAGTGAAAGAACGATCCAAACACTCAAAGATATGCTTCGAGCCTGTGTTATAGATTTTGGAAAAGGATAAGAGAGACACTTACCACTGGTAGAATTTTCTTACAATAATAGTTACCATGCCAGTATTAAGGCACCACCATTCGAGGCACTTTATGGTCGAAAGTGCCGATCACCTGTCTGATGGGCCGAAGTTGGAGATCTCCAACTTATGGGACCAGAGATAATCCATGAAACCACCAAAAAGATAGTACAAATCCGACAACGCTTGTAAGCTGCAAGAGACCGGCAAAGGAGTTATGCCAACGTAAGGCGAAAGCCTTTGGAATTCCAAGTTGGAGATCGTGTTATGTTAAAAGTGTCACCTCAGAAAGGTGTCATCCGATTCGGAAAGCGAGGAAAGCTTAACCCCCGGTACATTAGACCATTTAAGATCCTTAAAAGGGTTGGCCCAGTAGCACACACACTTGAGCTTCCTAAAAAACTCAATAATGTCTACAGTACCTTCCACGTTTCTAATTTAAAGAAATGCCTATCTGACGAATCACTCATCATTCCAATTAAAGAGCTTCGGCTCGATGACAAACTCAACTTTGTGGAAGAACTAGTAGAAATTATGGATCATGAAGTCAAGCAACTGAGACAAAGTCGTATCCCTATAGTCAAAGTAAGATGGAACTCTAAAAGAGGACTATAATTTACGTGGGAACGCGAAGATCAAATTCGTGCCAAGTATCCACATCTATTTTCAAACATCACTCCATCATCCAACTAAATCTCGGGACGAGATTTATTTTAAGGTTGGGAGACTATAACAACCTACAATTTTCCTCTATGTAACTATCCATCTATTAAATTAGATGCAATTTTCCTCAGTGTAATTTTTATCTATTAAATTAGATGCAACCATTTTCATGGAAATATTTTTTCTTTATTTCATCCATAATGCAACGTAACTTACATTACAAAAGTAAACGTGCTCACGCAACCTACTAATGCCAATTCCATCAACGTTTATGTCAAGTAAACATTCTAATATGTCAAGTAATATGTTCTGAAATAGATACGTTATCTATTTAACATACTTTCCATAACGTTATATCAAAACATATTTTAAATGTTAACGTTTATAACAAAACCCTAACTATATGTAATGTTTACATACAAAATAAATGTACAAGCTTTCAAGGCATGTGTACAAGTGTATAATGCATAACTTTTGAATATATTTTTCCGTCCAAAGCCAATGTACAACTCCATGAAGCACAATGTACAATCTTATAATGCATAAAATTCAAAATAAGCCATTTTCCGTCTAAATTTCTTAAGGGATTTCGTACCACCCATCTAGCACAAGTTACAACACTCCAATGCACCACATTTAAACATTTATTTCCCTCCATTTCACTCCACATACTCGGCTAAACCTAGAACCCTAACCCGAAACCCTAGCGAACCTGTAACACACTAAACAAGCTCAAACCAAGTTCTAACCTAGCAACCACCCTCCACCATGATGCACCACCTTGTCTAGCACCTTGTCACCACCTTGCTAGCTTCGTTGTCACCTACTTGTCTCCTTGCACCCCAAGTTGAACTCTTTGTCAACCACTTGGTTAGTCGAACCTACACCACCATCCAACACCTCTCAAAGCTATGTTACTAGCTTCCCTTAGTTACTATTGCAACCCTTGGCCACTATTCCACACAACTTGGCCACTAGTCCATACAAACTTGGTCACCACTCCTATTTCAACCCTATATATACACGCATACATGTACACCTTTAAAACTGGCCACTAAGTTTCATACTCCCTTAAAATCATGTTTTAGCCAAGCTAAGGAATGGAAGGAAAAGGTCTTTAAGCTATTTTGGAACCAAGGGATAAGAAAAAAAGAGTTCTTGATTCATCTCCAAGCTTTCGGGTTACATTTTATCATTTTTGACCCATATCAAGCCATTTTCGATCCATTCAAGCTCTAGTAAGCCTCATAACTTGTTCTATAAGCTTTTGATATGTTTTAAATCCTTTATAAACTCTTATCCACTTTCTTGATCACATAGAATAAGCCTTTAAACCCTAAGCTTCACGTTTGGTTTTCCTAAACCAAATGCACCTCTAAAAACCCTAAAAGCTCTTTTTGTGAACCTAATAAGCTATAAGCCATAAGTTGTTGTAATAAGCTATTTCTATAAGCTCACTTATCACTTTTATAATCATTAAAACTAATCCTAAAAGCCCTAACCCCTCGGGTTATTATTTCTAAACCAAACGTGCCTATTTTGGATTTTTAATCTCATAAGCTCTTTTCATAAGCTACAAGTTCGTAAAACTTGTTTATTTTAGCTTATAGTAATAAGCACAAAACTGCAAACAACGAATTCGAATTAAAAAGACAAAGATTAAGGATTATAGACTAGAAAAACAATTAGTTATATGCATTAAGAGGTATATAGTGTAATTTTGAAACTATAAACTTATCCCGTCCAAAAGTGTAATTATCTTAAACCTAAAACCACAAGGACCTGTTTTGCCATACTTGAAAGTTAAGGGTTAAATGTTTTAAAATCATATATAAAGGAGGATTAAAATGGGGGTGGGGGTGTAAAAATATATATAAACCGAAAGTATACATTGTCATTTTCAAATTCTTAAGGGTATAAAATGTAATATTTTTATATTAACAATAAAAATATATTTAAACATTATGAGACCTGATTTTATTAAAGCCTGACACATTTATCGTTATCATTCGACGATCGAAACACTATAAAATAATTATGTTATATATTTTAACAATACATTATCCATCTTCTAGCTTATGAAGAAACTTAAAAAGATAAAATCTTATCTTTTAAACTATAACGTATCACTTTAATAGGGAATTTCATGTGAGGGGATTTCATTTGGGTAGATGTTTTGACGAGTTGCTGGATTTACAATTTAAAGTGTCCTAGCTCCTCAAACGTTTACTACATGACCTCTGGATTATGATAGCCCAAACAGTGATACGATGTTTTCATGAACTATCAAACCAAAATCATTTACGTTAAACTTTATAAAATAAAGTTTGTAATATCGACAATCAAATTAAGACTTGACATATTTACCCCAGGTTGCGTGACGAGGCTGTTTATTTCCAATTGAGTAACTTTTCACATCAATCAACTACTGTTAATATCAAGGTTAGTTCATAAGTCCCCACCTTTACATGTTTCTAAACTGACTCCCGTAGGGAATACATGCTATAACCATGAATACAAGTATTTCCAACCTGTATGCTATCCTATATAATATTAATTGCCTAATACATCATTTTGCAGAAGGCCCTACTAACAGAACTGTTAATATTACTTTGTGCGAAGTAAGATGCGAAAGCCGTGAATAGATCAATTGGGATTGTCCAGGTTCTGGTACATGCATGGCCAGCGGACGTATTTCATTTGAGGAACTCAGGGTGTTTGGCAAAGCACCCGCTTGGGGCAACAACTTATGAATAACATTTACTTAAGGCTTCGGTGTCATGAGCTTAGTGCAATAATATAATATTTTTTACCATGATATTTGTATTCGTTGCAATTCTTACTATTACATTGACTAGTATTAAACTATTACATTTCAAACCTGTGAATTTCACTCAACCTTTGTGTTGACCTTTTTAGTATGTTTATCTCAGGTAATTAAGCAACCTATGGCATGGAGTGGCATTGGACTTGAGGACGTCCAAACTTGTTATCATTTAAACTTTATGTTTTCAATGTACTTTGGGACCTCCTTTGTAAAACTATGATATTTATTGAATGATAACTAAATTTTCCAAAATGTCTCTTTTGAGTCGTTTACTATGATTATGACTGTTGATTCATGAAGTAATACCCCCAATTAAGCTTCCGCTGCTATGTCAAATATCGAGGTGTTACAAAGGGTATCAATTTAAAGTTGTTAGATCATGTCCAGAACGATACGTTGTCCCAAGGTTTGATATGCACGGCTGATGACTTCGGCATTTAAAAAACTCCCCAAGAATTCATCCTCGGCGGGTGTGGCTAGATGGGATACAAGTTCTTTGCAGGATCTGAAGGTGCAGACACGAAGATCGTTACACAGCTCATAATCGGGCACATACTTGTTGGCCACCAACTCATCCTCATTGCCGTGATGGGAGGACTGTGAGTGAACTATAAAAAATATAGGAATGTCAAATATAAAAAAACAAAAGAAATCAAATGTTAAAAAAGGATAAAGACATACCGTCAAGATTGTGAGACGCATGGGTATCATCATGTTCACAAGGAGGGGAAGGTTGATTAACCTCAGCCGAAGGGGTAGATGCACGTGTGTTGCCGCTCAAGTCAACAATTACCTTCTTGACACGAGGGGTATCCTTAGCAATCTCAAGAGCATCGGCAGCAGCAAGCTTCTTACCAACTTCAGGGTTAGCTTGATGAAGAGGAGTAGCCGACAAAGTTGCTTCGGATCCAGACTGAATTGACTCGTTATTCTTCTGAACTTTCCTTCTCTTCTTCGAACCTTCACCACCTCCGCCACCGGCACGTTTAGCTTTCGTCTTAACAAGGTTTTGTTGTTCCTTCTTTTCCCGAGCAGCGACTATTTTGCCGTCTGGTTTTTCTAAATTCTTTTGAGCCGCGGTTAACTTTGGGAGCTTAGCTCTAACCGAAAGAGGAGGTGTCATCCATGGCTTCGGACGTTGCTCCTCAAGAATGGGATCTCCTCTACTGACAACGGTTCTTGTCCAGGTTGGAAGCTTCAAGAAGGTGTCCATGTCAATCACTACAAAAGGAAAAGAAAACATAGCGAGGTAAGAAAGGACGAACTGACAAGCGGACGAAAACAATATAACCCTACCCACAAATTACCATTCATATCTCGATCTTTGATATCGTAGCGTAGCTCTGGATGTCGGCAAGCCGTGGTCAACCCGCACACATATAACAAATGACGAGGTGGAGGCCGGAGAGGCACCAAGAATTCGAACATGCGAGTAACCTCACCTTCGTCATAGTTATTTGGAAAGTTATCATGAAGGTTAGTATCATCGTGGCGCCAGGGCATCGCATCCGGAACGGCACAACGGTCTAACAAGAAAAACTTCCTCTTCCAACCCTTTAAACTCGTGGTAACCTCTTTGAAACACTTATTAGCACGACCCTCGGTTTTGTTCTCAAAAGAAAACCAATGACCCTGCTTGCACAGTTTGTAGAAAACCCGAAACTGAGAGACGGTCGGTCTGATGTCTAAACTTATACAGCGGATCTAAAATAAAATCACCTTGTTAACCCCTATCGGCACTAATTGGGAGACATGTACCCCGAAGTGTTTAATCACAGCAAGAAAAAAGGAGGAGAATGGAACCCGCAACCCTCCCTGCTTGAGTTGTTCGACATACAACCCGATATATCTGGACGGAAGCCTGTCCATCGTCATGCCCGGAGGTGGGAGACGAGGATGCAAATCCATAAGAATACAATACTCATTAACGGTTGTCTTCAACTTCTCCGAAGTCAGTTCGGAGGTGTAAATATGCATGTCAAACTTGGGAAGGACCACGGCTTTCGAGCTTTCCGGAGCCATTTCACCCGGTTCACTACCAGACATACCCTCCCAAAATACGAATCAAGAAGAAAATGAGCAAGTAAAAACGCACCTTGATGACGTTGAAAGAAAGTAGAGAGGCGGAGTAGGTAGATCAAATCAAGAATGTGTGTGTGCGGTGAAAATAGTGAAGTATATATAGGGTTGAACCCACCTCGAGATACTAGAAGACACGTCGCTTGAGAGCACAATCTCAACCGTCCATCTCGAGGACTTAACACACGTGTTAGTAAAAAAAAGCCCATGAGCCAGCAACGGTCCGAGCCCAAAAAAGCCCAAAGAGATCCCATAGCACACCAACGGCACGCATGAGTACTCCGGCCAATGCACAGGTAAGTCGAAGTAAGGCGTTAATTTTTTATTTATCATTACATTTAGTATTGTGTCACCAGTTCTCAACTAATAACACAATACTGGGGGGACATGTTCGTGTATGTACCGGACACATTGTGCCGGACATCACTACGCGCCGGATAGTACATGCTGGAGTATATAGCCGGATGGTAAATAACGACACCCTGGGAAAGCGACATAGCATGGCTAGAAGGCGACACGAGAAACGCGTTGTCCCGTAGGTTGTCCTTATCCTAAGAGCCAAGTCTGGCTCTGTTCCTGGCGCACTGGGCCGTGGGTCCCCTCGTATGTGAGTCATACGTCAGGTGCCAGGTCAACGGCAAGTGACATCACCAATCAGGTACAAATTTGGGTAGTATAAATACCCAAAGACATTCTACTATTTTATTATGTTTTTTCTTCTGACAATACTCATTCTGACAATACTATTCTATCAGTATCAAGACCATTCTCTTATTCTCACGTCGGAGTTTGATCCTGGGGTTAAACCTGAGACGAGGCTAACGCGTGTTGTTTCCTTGTATGTAGGTATCATTCCCTGTTAGTGGCCGGGATGTACTCCGAAAAACCGAAAGGCCACCGTAGCAACATTTTACCTCAACATGAGTGTTTATGACAAATTATATTCTTCTATAAGTTTCTCCATTTTAAACATCTGGTGGTCCAAAAAATATGAAACAGTGTTAATATTATTATCTCTTATATAAGTTTCCAAAAGGGCCTGTCTACAACTTTCCCAAAAGACGGATAATCTTTAAATTGTTTTCATGAGAATTTGTGGACTTTAACTTCTTTAGTGACCTGTCAATTGACTTAAGTGCCGCAATAATTACAATAATACAAAAAGAATATGGAGACCAAGAGATGGGTTTGATTAAGTGAAATATTATAGGATGCTAAACATGAACTTGTTTGGATAATTAAAAGGAGTTAGGGACGACTTAGTTGTTTATGAGCATTTCTTGACCAAAAATAAGGTACAAACACTACAACAAATTTGCCTATTGTTCACACTTTTTTCTTCACCCTTTATAAAATGTGAACTTTTTTTCTTAATATATTCACACTTATGAGTGTGCTAAAATTGTTCACACTTATAAGTGTGATATAATAAAAGACTTCACATTTTCAATTGTAAAAATTAAAGTTCACACTTAAAAATGTGACGTTGTTTAGTCATTTTGTCTTCACACTTTTTAGTGTGAAGAAGTAAAAAAAAAACTTCACACTTTTATGTGTGAAAAATGTTATAAATCATTTAAAAATGTAAAAACTTATTTGGAGAAAAATTCACATTTACTAGTGTGATGTTTTCTTTTTAATATAATTTTTTTTACCATAAAATTGATGGCAAATAAAAAGACAAACAACTGTTCCATAATATTGTTAGTTTTGGTGATTACTTCACGAAATTTTTGTCACTCAACGTTGAATAGGTAGCCACGAAAATTTTTTGTCACTAAATTGGTAATTGTGATCGAATAATAACTTTTATTCATAACCTTTTACATTTTAAAGTGTTTAAAAAAATAATAGGAAAGGAGTTTAAAAAAATTACTTTTACTTTTATGATATATATACTGAGTAAAAAATACCTGAAAAAAAGTCAGTTGCAAAAATTACTTTTACTTTTACATAAGTTTTACTTGCTTTTATAATGGGTCAAAATGAAATAAAGACACCAGACAAACACTTTGAAACTTATTTATCAAAAAACTAACCCGACCCACATTAATCATTCAACAAATATCCCAAATCCTCAGAAAATGAAACCCTAACATACGTCGCCGGCGATCTCCATCACTATCTTCGTCCCATCATCACCTCCATCATCACCGCATCATTAGCAGGTTGAGACATTTTTCTAGATCTGAAAGTGATTGTTTGTGGTTCTTGTGATTCTTCTTACTCAGAGTCCCTCTAGAGGCTCTGATACCACTTGTAGGTCCAAAGTCTTGGATCTGTTTAGCCTTTTGTAAGACAATAGCTAACTTGAATAAATCCAAATCAACTATATGAGAGACAATAACTATGAATACTATGTGCTAATGCGGAATCTTAACACAAGTACTAAGAAGAACACAATGTAAAACTTTGCTATTTTCTATTAATTTCTATTAGGGTTCTATCTCAAACACTATGCCGTAGGGTTCCTTTTATACACCAAGGAAACCCTAATGGGCTTTACAAACGTGTGAAAGGATAATGCATATCCTTTCTTAAGATATCTCTAAGATAACTATTAAGATAACTATTCTATTACATAAACAGACTTAACTAGACAAGATCAGTACTAACTATAGTACTGCCAGACTTAACTTAGTACTGGCAGACTTAACTATGTCTACCAGACTTAACTCTATAACTACCAGACTTAAGTCTGTTTACAATAATTCCTAACACTATGTGCTTGTTGGCTTGTATTCTTCTTCTTGGACGAAGTATACACTTTTAAATAAGTAAGCCACAAGCACTTCTAAGCTATGAAATCCTAGACACCATCTTACGTAAGGTGCTTTGCTAAGACCATTGATATATTAAGATTAGTATCACGTGAATCAAAGTGGTCTAGGAAATTAGAGTACATTAATTGCTATCCACCCAAAAAGCACAAGTGCCAAACTCATTGTGTCTCCCAGAACAGCAGCGCAACCACTGTCCTCTTCGTGAGTAGTCTAAGTCTTCATTTGTTGAGTTGTAGACAACTGTTTCGGTTAGAGCAAGGGGAAGGGTAGGGGCAGTTGAATTGGTGCAGGCTGGTGAGTAAAACCAAAAGGGTACCAACCAACATATAATTAATTGGTTAGTTATCGAAAGAAAAAGGAGTAGGGGCAGGTTTTTTAGCAAAAAAGAAAGAAAGAACCTAGGTGTATTTAAATGCTTACATCCCATCTTATTAGCGAACAAGAAAATGTTGTTAAGTAGTATAGTTTTTTGTGATTCTGTTTAACGAATAATGTTCACACCAAAGATAAAAAGGCAATCAAACCATGGACTCATCACAAACCATGGAGTGATCACGAATAATATATTACAGAACCCACACAGAACAGGGACAGCCTAATTTGTAGTATCCTATGCAGCGTAGGGGTCTGAGGAGATCTCTTTTTAATCACTATTCATCATGTGGGCTACTTGTGAACATTAACATCTGTTAAACCTTATTACAGAAGCTACTGTAACTTTAGAGGCCATTTAGTAACTAGAGTTGGTAAAGCTTTCTTTTATGTTCTCCTTTCCATTTTTCCGTCCATGATGTTGAGCTGTATTATTACTCGTAGTTATTAGTGCTCCCTCTATTATGTGCAAGGTAATGTTTGAAAGCTACTCACTGAAAAGGCCTACTTTAGTTATCGGGTTACCCTATGTTTACTTATTCCAGTGGCAAATAGCAAATATATGAAAATTCTGCTCATAGTTATGCATTGTGTTATTAAATCCACCATATGTTTTTTACATTATTCATTTTTGTTGCATTATAAAAATTCTCCACCGCACTTCCTACTTACTTAGAAATAACATCATATATACATAGTCATTTTGCAGAATGAAAAATATTAAACATAATGGGGCTTCATGAGCCTCCTTGGTGATCACTCCTGACCTATTCCTGGTACTGGTTGCAATGATAAGTGGTCACATGATTGCTTTAGTCCTTACAACTTTAGCTTGGATGATATGTTAGCTTTAGAAGAGTGTTGATGATTTCTTAATGTCTAAGATAACATGCTGAATTTAGGGTGAGTCAAAACAGGTCAGGTTGATCCACCGATAGTTATTTATCTGTTTTTCTAATATTATAAATAATTTATAAATTGTGCATGATTACAATACCTACAGTACTATTGAAATAATGATCTTAATAAACCACTTTAGATAACTGTAAAGTGTAAACACTATGCTTAATTGCTTATGCTTTAGGTTGACTATGTAACTGTTTAACGATTTTATAACTTTTACCCATTCATAAGAAATCTAACCCAAATGACTGTTGAAAATTTGAAGTCATTTAGTTTCAGCATTTTCATGGTGCAAGCTAATACCTTTAATACAGTCCATTCTATAAAAGAACTGGCTGAGTATATGAGTAGACTGGATTTGATTTTTCTATCTTTATGAGATTTAGTGGACCCCCAAAAAGAAACCTTGAAAATCATAACAAAATGAACCTGAATGATATTAGGCTTTTTGGACAATCGAAATGATGAACCAACCAATGCACATTCTCTCTCTGAAATAATCTCTAGGTAAATGTATGGATATGTGTCATCATATTATATGTAGATGACGAAGTATGTTTTATGCTACAAGTTTCCCTTAATTGGGTTATCATATGATGCTTGTCTATGTTTCTTTTTGTTGTAATTTATCATTTTTCTTTGTTGTCGTTTATATGACATAGTAGTATTTTCACTTGCAAATTCTATCCAAGAATGAAAGTTGAGCACATACTTGCTTCATCTAATGTCAAGGTAAAAATATATGTATACGTATATCCATTTGGTAGATAAGGGTTCTTTATAGTTTCTTATCATGTCTTTTAACTGTGAGGTTTAATTGATTCACAGGCTGGAGATGGGCCTTCTGAAGCTGAATTTTACATCGCTCCGAGTACAGTAGCAGATCAAAATGTGGTGAGTGATTAATATGCACATAAGATTTCAGTTATGCCGTGATAAAGAAATACATTGCTATTTCATCTGCATGCTATAAGTGAAAATGATTTTTTATCCATTAGATCTTGAACCATGTATGAGACTTGAATACTAAATTGATGGCATCTCTTAATCTACTATATACATTTGCTTTTAGTAGCTAGAAGAGACAATATGGACACAGCTGCATGTCTTACCAGTCCATCAAATGTGGAGTAAGATTCTTGTCTCTCTTTCTCAAATTCCCTGTTTATCTTATTATCTAACCGTCTAACCGTTTCTTCATAGTTTTCTCATCAATTACAATGAAGTTACCAAACACGTCCAGAAAAAAATGGTACTTCCCACTGATAGTTGCTACCAAAATACTAATCAATTGTCATCAGTTATTAACTTGTAATATGGATACTAGGGTAAGGGCCCACAACTCCCAATAAACATGCCAAAATGGTTAAAGATTGAGTAAATCATCTACGAGTTATTGGGGAATTTGATGGTATGCTTACTTTTTTCTTCTCTTTTTTGCTTTCTCAAAATATAGTATCATTGTCTATTAGAGAATTATACTTGAATAGTTTCTATCTTTATACCAATGATTTGTGATACAATCTTCTGATGGTTGTATAGGAAAAAAAGGCGGCGTTTGTCCGGAAAGAAAACGTTCGAATGTGGAAAAGGAAGTTGAGATTGCTTTAGGTTTCTCATAGTGTTCAATGAAAAACATAAGTCCAGTTAGAAGATGATATCGATAAAGAAAATCTGATTTCTGGTATTTTTTTATAATGCTAATAAATTTCAATAAGTAACTTCAACAGTGAACACTTTATTTGGCTAACTTCTTATTTAAATGGCTGGTAAAGCCCGGCCAAGCCATATCATGTCAGGTTCCTCACATTCTTCTGGCAGAGCTAACAAGTCAAGCAGAAAGTTCTTTACCCGTTTTGTAAACAGGTAACAATGTGGGATTTCAGCAACTCTGTTTTAGTTTTTCATACATGGCGTATTATTGATAAGTTTTATTAGGTAAGAGGAACTATTCTAGCAGCTAAACTTGCTAAGGAACGAGGTTGTGCTATCAATGTCCGTGGTTGACAGATAATAAAGGCATGGCATATATATTCTTATCAGATGGTTGAGAATTGAGATCGTAAAGAAAGGATCAGTTTTGAAGTCAAGTTCAGAAGTCAAAGTAACTTTGGTAACGAACACCTGGAGTTTTCTTTTTGGTATGTGTCATTTCGATTTGTATTTAGTGAGGTTGTATTGATATTATTAACGACGTGTTTGTATGGATTGCATCAAAGAAAATAGCAGTTATTTTAAGTTTTTACTATTACAGCATTTTAAGTTTTTTTCTGTAGATGCAATGTTGAGTTTTGAATGCTGTCACTAATATAATTTGTGACGAAACTATAGTGACGACTAGTGACGGCCCTAACTTTCGTCACTAAACAGTTTTAGTGACGACCTTTAGGCTATAGTGACAAAAACATTGTGTAAAAGGTCTTTTTTCTTTGTAATGATGGTTTTACAAATCTTCACACTTAAAAGTGTGAAGAATTAAAAGCTCACAGTTAAAAGTGTGAGGAATTATGTTAAAATCATGAATGGTTGTTTCAAAATCTTCACACTTAAAAGTGTGAAGAATTAAAAGCTCACACTTTTAAGTGTGAAGAATTATTATAAAATCATAGAATTGTTTCAAAATTCTCACACTTAAAAGTGTGAAATTTTTATAAATCTTCACATTTAAATGTGTGAAATTATTTGCTACACCCGTATTGTTCACACATAAAAAAGTGTGAACTTTTAGATTCTACACACTTTAATGTGTGAAAATACACTTTATTAAGTGTGAATAATCCACTATTTTGTTGTAGTGTACTCATAATGCCACCAAATTTAAACCATACACTTATTACTCTTATCTTAAAGATCAATAGGCCAGATACACTAAAAGATCTCCATCTGATTAGTCTTTGCAATGTTCTTTATAAGATCATCTCAAAGGTGTTGGTTAACCGGTTGAAACCTATTTTGCCTAGAATTATTCCTGAGCCTCAGTCAGCTTTTGTTACGGAGTGTTTGATTACCGATAACTCAATTGTGGCCTTTGAGGCATTTCATTGGCTGAAATAATCACGTTATGGTAAAACGGGATCTTTGGCTCTTAAGATTGATATGAGTAAGGATTATGATAGGGTAGAGTGGCCTTTTTTAGCTTCATTGCTCACAAAGATGCGATTTCCCCCTCACTTTGTACGTTTGATTATGTCTTGCATATCAACCGTCTCATTTTCTTTTATCATAAATGGGAAAGTTAGTGGGTATGCTATGCCCACGAGTTGATTACGTCAAGGAGATGCTATATCACCATACTTGATTATTTTATGTGTTGATGTGTTATCTAGTTCAAATAAAGAAAGCAGTGGCGACAAAAATTTTACACGGTGTATCAGTCTGTCAAGGTGCCCTAATTATCAGTCACTTATTTTTTGCAGATGATAGCCTTCTTGTTACCAGAGAAACTAAGCCAGGCTGTCATCATTTAAAGATAATCCTTGAGAACTATTGTAGTGTTTCAGGCAGCTTGTTAACTTTTATAAATCTAAAGTCACATTTAGTACAAATGTGGATTCCGAAATGCGCAGAAAGGTGACAGGAATATTAGGAGTTCGAGAAGTGGCCCACTAAAGTAAGTATTTAGGTCTCCTATCGGTCATTGATCGTTCTAAAAAAGTTGTATTTCAAAATATCCTTGACAAGATTACCAAAAAGCTTAGTGGATGGAAGGAGAAAACATTGTCTATATGTGGGAAAGAGGTGCTTCTTAAGTCTATGGCTCAAGCAATACCTATCTATGTGATGAGTATTTTTCGTCTACCCGATTCTTTGATCGATAATATCCACAAAGCCTTAAACAATTTTTAGTGGGGAGATGGGAAGAAGAATAATCCAATACGTTGGTCAACCTGAGAGTGGATGTGTGTGTCTAAATATTATGGTGGGCTTGGTTTTAGACACCTAGGTTCTTTCAACAAAGCTTGCAAAACAGGGATGAAGACTTGGGGCCTGTTTGGTATGTAGATGGGTTTAGGTTTAAAATTTGGATTTGGATTTAAAATTGGATTATGATTTGGATTTGGATTTGATGTAGGAGTGAGAAAATATTTTATAAAATAAAAAAATTATTATTATAATTTAATTTATATATTTATAAATAACTAAAACAAAAAAAATTGAATCGCACGGTTGGAAATGAAATTGGCCCCACCTATGCACAAAGAAACAAAATTAAAGCCCAAAGGAGTCAAGTGACTTGGGATTTATGTTTGCCCCACTATTTTCTATGATTATCGATTTCTAACCTTGTGTTTTGCTACCAAACAATTTTTTTTACTTTGATGCCTATTTTCAAAAGTAAAGGGTGCATACCAAACACGTTCTTATTAATCAACTAAATTCTTTAGCTGCAAAAGTATTAAAGGCTCGATATTATCCTCATAGGACTCTCTTGGATGTTCAGTTAGGTTTTTAACCCAGCTTTGTGTGGTGAAGTATATATTCTGCACTTGATCTTCTTCGTAACGGTTTTATGTAGAATGTGGTCAATGGCTCTTCAATTAATATTTGGCAAGACAAGTGGTTACTAGGATGTTCCCTAAATAATATGCTACAAACAGATACTGGTTGTAATCAAGTCCAAGATTTAATGGTTGACAGCCATGATGCTTGGCATGTGGCACTTATTCATAGACTATTTCCTCCACATATCTCTATTCGTATTTTAGATACCTATATCACCCATCATAGAGATGATCGTTTATTTTGGGTTGAGTCAACACATGGTGAATTTGCTGTTCGAGATGCTTATAATGTCAAAATGACAAACCTAGGGTTTGATCATAATTTGTCTACTCTTGAACTTAATATCTGCTAATCTTTGTGATCTGTGAGCAGTAGGAGTGAGCAGTAGCTCTCACAGCTCACCGCTCCTTTGTCAAAGCTTCTTAAATAAGCATTGAAAAAATAGCTTTCCAAAATATAGCACCGCTCCTTTGCCAAACGGCCAATAAAATCAAAACGCTCGTCGCTCATTTTGCCAAACAAGCATTAAAAATCAAAATACTCTTGCTCACCACTCACCGCCCTAAAAAGCTCCACCATCGCTCCGTGCCAAACATACCCGTACTTTTTTATTGTTGTTGAGCGTACAAACTTTTCAACTAGTTTGCCATTTAATAGGGCTTAACATGTACAAGACTACTTTGTATCAATTGTGATGGGTCAACAGAGTAACTAGGAGTTGGGCCTAATGTGTTATTGGGGTCTCTGGACGGAGAGAAATCGTGTCTCACATGGCGGGCCTCGGAGTAATCCTGTT
>BQNB010066215.1:0-27285 GCA_026074375.1 Tanacetum coccineum
CAAGGGTGACATTTTAGATGGTGTAAGAGTTTTATTGAATGTCACGTTGAGTGATTCTTCGATTTTCATGGTCTGTTTGTTTAGGATGATGTAGGCTTTACTATTTTGCGAGTAACCTAGGAAAACACCTTCGTATGACTTTGGGTCAAACTTGGTGAGGTAGTCTCTGGTGTTAAGATGAAGCACTTGCTTCTAAACACTTTGAAGTAATCAAGAGTAGGTTTCCTACCTCTCAAGAGTTCATATGGTGTTTTTAATGGCTCTAATTAGGATTCGGTTTAGGGTGTAGGTTGATGTATCTACGAAATTACACCAAAAATTTTATGGTAACGATTGTTCATTTAAAATCGTTCTACTCATTTCTTGTAGAGTCCTATTTTTCCTTTCTACCATGTCATTTGATTGTGGAGTGCGTAGAACCGAGAAGTTATATGTAATACCATTGGCATTACAAAAATCTCTGAACTGCACTTCATTATCAAATTTGCTACCGTGGTCCGTCCTAATTGACACTGTTAAACATCCTAATTGGTTTTGTATTTTCTTACTAAAGATTTCAAATTGTTCGAAAGCCTCGGTTTTGGTTTTAAGAAATCTTGTCCATGTATACCTATAATAGTTATCTACTATTACTAAGGTTTACTTCATAACTCCGTACAGGGGATGGACCGAAGATATCCATGTGAAGGAGTTCTAAGTATCTAGTCATTAAGACCATATTCTTAGCTTTGTAACAAGTGTGAGCTTGTTTTCTAATTTTGCAAGCATCACAAAAATTTTGATCAAACTTAAGCTTAGGTAAATTCCTAACTAGTTCCTTAGATGCTAACGATTGAATTAGACGCACATTTGCGTGACTTAATCTCCTATGCCACAACATGAAGTTTTCATCAATCGTCGTAAGACAAATTTTATCTTTTGGCTTCTTTCCTAATTTCATCACATACAAGTCGCTTTTCCTAATTCCTCTACTTATGACTTTACCATCCTTAGTTATTTCGCTATCATGTTCAGAAAGTATCACCTTACATTTATTATCATATATTTGACTAACATTTAGCAAATTAAATCCTAAATTATCTACATGCTCTACATTTGCAATATTAAAGGAGTCATGAGAAATCATACCTTTTCCTATGATGTTACCGCGAAGATTACTACCAAAAATGACGTTACCTCCATTATATGCCGTGTAGGTGGAGAAGAGCTTTTGGTTGCATGTCATGTGTCTAGTGCATCCACTATCTTTTATCCACTCGTTGGGCTCCAAATCAATTCCAAGGCATATCTCACTAGATGCTTGAGCCATGAGACACGTTTTGTCTTTACCCTTTTCATCATCTTCCTCACCGCTATCACTCCAAGAGCCTCAGACAAAATCTCTTTGGTTCTTGTCTCTCGGTGGTTTCGGACATTCTTCGATAAGATGATTCAGGTCTCCGTATCTAAAACACTTCCTATCACTTTTATCTTTCTTGTCGTTCAGGCTTTCTAGGAAGGTCTTTTTGTCATTTTGTGGTTGTCTTATGGACCTACCCTTCTCTTGAAGAACTTCTTGAAGTCTCTAACCGCCATAGCGTATTCTTCGTCTTCACTTACGAAAGTCGAACTTTTTTCATCACTAGATTCCTTTTTAGCCTTTAAGGCAAGAGATCTCCTTTCTCCTTTACCTTTGACCATTTCGAAATCTTTCTTGATGATCATCTTGTGAACTTTAAGGGTTCCTGATGAGTTCATCAAGTGATAGTGATGTCAAGTCTTTTGACTCTTCGATTGTCGTGACCTTTGCTCTTATTTAGGATGTAGAGCCCTAAGAAACTTCCTAACATAGTTCTTGCTGGAGTAACCTTCAGTAAGAGATTTTAAACTAGTAATAATAGTATTAAATCTAGCAAAAGCACTATCTATAGATTCGTCTTCGGAAATGACGAATTGTTCATATTGTTGTACCAAAAGGTCAATCTTGTTGTCTTTGACTTGACTATTACCTTGATGGGTGATTAACAAGGTTTTCCAAATTTCTTTTGCCGTATTACACATAAAAATTCTTTCAATTCTTTCCAAGGCAAAGTGTTGTAAATAACCATTTTAGCTTCGTTATTTTTCGCAAGTCTCTTTTTAAGATCATCGTTTTGTTTCTCAAAAGGGACAACCTCATCTAATTTGGTTTCCGGATTGTTTTGAATAGGTAGAAAATCACCCTCAGTAATAACATGCCAAAGATCAAGATCTTTTGATTTCACATAAGTTTCGAATCTATTTTCCAATAAATAAAACTATACGCTTTGTAAGGAGGGTGGTCTTTGCATATATCGCCTTCTAGATATTTTTCGGATAGTCCATTATGATCGATCCATGCTTTTAATATTACAACATATTAGAAAATCTTGAGTGACCTCGGCTTCTGATACCAATTGTGGAAACTAAAAGGAGAGTTGAATAGTTTCCCCGTTAATTAGCATTTTAAAACTCTGGTTATAAAAACGTTGTATTCAAGTATATGTGATATCAACCAACAATATGGACGAACAATATATCTAACTACAGGCAACACAATCACAATATAAATATTAACTACAAGATATAAAATGAAAGTTAAGAGATAAGAGATAGAACAATCAAACCACAACCCCGAGAATTATAGTGGTTCGGCTACTAAGCTCTTCTTCGCCCTACTCCACTCCCCGAGTATCCTACTCGAGATTTTTCTATGTCAACAAGCTCCCTTTAGGCGGAGAAAAGTGTTACACGTCGTTAATCCCAATTTCCGACACTAAGCTAAATGCCGAGTCCTAATCTTAGCTAGAACCAATCTACCACTTCACTAATGTATTTTAAGGCATAAAATACTAACAGGCACACAGTCAACACTTCCGAATTTATACACTATCTGGATCTACACAACTACACAGGATTATGAAAATATAGAGATCAAATCTAGAAGAAGATAGGAGAGAATCACTAATCTACAACACTTCGTTTCTTGGCGAATACGAGTGTTCTTCTCTTGCCCTTGAGGGAAGAAGAAAAAAGGGAAGATTGGATCACTTAAAACAAGATTAAGCAAGTTAGTGATCAAAGGTTTTAGAAAGATGTAGAAGAATTTAGAGAGAGAAAAAAGACAGAACATGTGTGCAAAAGGTTGGAAATCTGCTAAGGAATAGTGTAATATTTATAATCAAAAGAGAGAGAGCAACGTCACCTGGGGGCGGTCCGGCGGTCCTAGATATATCTGGGGGCCATTCTACCTATCAGGGGGCCGCCCCTAGGTAGACGCTCCTATTTTTGTCTTTTAGTGTGGAAAGTTTATCTGGTCTAGATTTTTCTGTTTTGGAGGGAAAAACCAGTTTTTGAATTTATATATTTAAATAAAATATTTCTTTAATTAATAAAAATATTTTTTATATTTTTATTTTTATAAAAAGATTTTTATTACATTTGTAAAAATGTAATTTTTTTAAAAGCTTGTCTAGCTCAGTTGGTTTGGGTGCTGGCGTGTAGCTGGGACAACCGGGGATTCTCGCTGAAGACAGTTTCTTTGATATTTTGTACACCAAAAAAATGTAATGTTTAAGACAAAAAGATTATCTTTGATCACTAATCATGTTTAATGATTTGTTTATACATACCTTAAGTGATTTACGTCGAAATAGAAGTTTACGACTAATAACGTGTATACGTTTATTTTTATCGTAGAATGTTTTTACATTTTGTCATCTTCAAAACGTAGAGAGGTCGAAAAATATAAATAACGTTTTTAGACAATATTTGTATTAACAGATTTTTTAAGAAAACCCAACATAAACGACATTCAAAAATTATATAGAATGCATAATAGGGTTCACGGTTTTTCGGGTTTGCTTGGGAGTTTAATTATATGCATTGGGAATGGGTTAACTGCCCGAAATAATGGAACGGGCAATTTGGGAGAGGTGATAAAAAATATCCAATTATAATGTTTGAAGCTGCCCGAAATAATGGAACGGGCAATTTGGGAGAGGTGATAAAAAATATCAAATTATAATGTTTGAAGCTGTGGCCTCGTACGATTTGTGGATATGTCATGCATTTTTGAAGGCAGCGAGTGCGAATAACGATCGTATTGTTTTAAATAATTCTCTGTTATTCGACAACCTTCTTGATGACATCGCCCCAGTGGCTCCGTTTCAGGTAAACGGAGTTACGTTTCAGAATGGGTATTACTTAGCTGACGGGATTTACCCACGGTGGGCAAGTTTCATCAAATCATTTACGATTGCACGAGACGAGAAATGTTCCGTATTTAAGCGGCGACAAGAAGGTGCTAAAAAGGATGTTGAAAGAGGTTTTGGCGTTCTCCAAGGACATTGGGGAATTAACAACAACCGGCGAGAGCTTACACTATTAACATCATACGACAAATCATGTACATGTGCATTATATTGCATAGCATGATTTTAAAAGATAAAAAGTTTACGATATCGAAATGGACGATCTTAACATTAGTCCGCAACCAAATGTGCAATGAACCTGGTACGAGAGGTACGAAGTGCAACAAAAGAAAACCAAAGAGCTTCATGATAAATAAAACCACTCAAGTCTTCAACGAAATCTTATCGAACATGTTGAGTGACGACAACAACAACAACAAGATGTAAATTAGTTTTTTAATTCCGTATTTTTAAATTTTCGTATTGTTTTTCTTAATTTTCGTATTGTTTTTTAAATTTCGTATGCTTTTTTCGTATTATTATTCGAATGAATGAAAAATAATTTAGTTTGAAAAAAACAATTAACTATGAGTCCTAAAAAGTGAAAATTGTCATGCTATAAGAAAGGTATTTTAGTGTGTGAGTGAGTTGTGTGTCGGTGTAATGTGACGCTGAGAGCAAACTGGCTTAAGCGAGTTCGTACCACTAACAAATACTTGAGAAAGAAAGAAAGAGTTTTTTTGTGATTCAAAGTTAGATATGTAAGTGGTGTAAGATTGAATTTTTGTTAATACGTTGATTTATTTCATTTGTCAATAAAAACATGTATATATTACAGGTTTGCTAGAATTTTTGTTTAAACTAGATAGTCTATTTTGAATTGTTAATTTTGATTTTGCGAGTAATTGTAAAACTAAATAAATCGATGATTTTAACATGATAAAGTTGTTTTTTTCTTCTCATTTTTGGGATCATGTCTTTTTTTTACAAAACATGAGAATTCGTTAAAATTCTCTACTAATTTTATTTCTTTGAATTCGATTTATTTCATTTATATGAATTTCTCTTTACAAACGTACGAATTTACCACTCCAGATATCGGAACGTTATATATCTTACTGAGACTAATTTTTTTTTTAGAACGGCAACTATTATAAAACCAACTAGCAAGAAGCTAGAAAAAGAATTACAAAGAGATCAAATAGTATACAATCATGGTTGCGTTATATGTCATCTCAAATCCATCGCTTTTTTTTAACTTCTTTATTTTCTTCATACTGACAACTTCTATATAGGGTTGTAAAAATAAAAAAAAAAAAACAAATAAAAAAAAAAAAAAAAAAAAATTAAAAAATAAAATAAAAAAAATAAAAAAAATAATTTAAAAAAAAAAAGAACTTGGGGTTATGAAAGAAATTTTTTTTTACCCTTTTAAATTCTATTAATACCCCTTAAATCTTCAAATTTCTTACACACATTTCTAACTACACATCTCCACACTACTTCTCTTTATTTTACCTCTAACGCACAAAAATGAATCTCGATCAATCTTCATGGATGAATCAAATGCTCTCCAACCCACAAAATCAAATATCAAATACCCATCTCATCTAAATCCAAACACGCAAACACACCATCATCCTGCAAATCCCAAAAACCCAATCCAATGTTCAACCAACTTCCACCATTTGGGTACGCCATTAATAAACCTAGATCCCAAATCCAATTTTTACCAACTTAACCCATTTGCCTACAACCCTCGAAACTTCAACAATTTCAACTCAATTTCAACTGATTTCAACTCAACAACAACTCCAACAAACTCAAAATTTCCAACAACAATACTAACGGACCCAACAACTATACCAACCCCAAATTTCCCAACAACAATGCCAACAAACTCAACAACAATCCCCACAACCTCAACAATCCGAAGCCGAATGGGCCTTTTCACCCAAGAAATGAGCCAAGGAAAAAAATCGTGAAGAAAAAAGGAAACCTGAAATAACTCATCACGTCAAAGGAGACAAACCGAAGAGTTAGTTTTGGCGAAAGAGAAAAGAAAACAAAGTAACTCGTATGGCATGGATTCAAACCAAAGAGTTAATTTTGGCCGAATGTTGGTTACATGTATCTTAGGATCCGAGCATGTGCACCGACCAAAACGGTGAGATGTTTTGGTACAAAATTCTTTATCGGATAAACTAACCCAAGAAGCCAACGAAAAAGGGAGACAATATCACGTTCTAAAAACATTAGACCAGAAAGAGTCTCTCATTAACCAAAAATTCAAAAGTTATAACGCGCTTAGTCTACCAAACCACCGCGGGCTTGATGTGAAGATGATGAAGATTTGAAGACTTGGGTTGAGCTTTTGTTATCCAATTACAAAGAAGGAAAAGTTTTCCGACAAATAAAAGCTTAGCAATTTATTTAGAAATACAAGCATAAATGGTATGAATCCCCGAACGCGCCTCAAGCAAGAAGAAGCCGAAGACGACCATACCGAGAAATAACCTAGCTATGTGGAGATGATGTTTTGCCAGCGCTCCGCCCAAGCAAAGAACGTACGTAAAAAAGTAATCAATGATCATCAACACATCGGCCACTTTTTCTTCACAAAAAAATGTTTGAAGAGAAATATGTTGCAACAACAACTTGCTATAGACCGTGAACAATATGGAAAGAAATAAGAAACGCGGCTAAGGCTCCTGGTGCATATAATCAATACCAAACATAGGAACGAGGACATGATTATGCTGCTATCAACACTGAGAGTATGATCGATAGACCAACCAAAAACCGACTGAACGGCTATTATCGAGGAAGCCAAACATGAAATTCGAGCCAAATATTGACCCAAAAATTAGTTTAGTTCATTACTTTTATTTGTATTTATTTTATTTTATTAATGAAACCTTAAATTTAGTTTAATTTGTGTTTTATTTAAATAAATGAAAATTTTAAAATTGTGAGACCTATTGTGTCCTATAAATTGATTGATTAGAAATAGTATTTTTGGGTTTAACACAAATAAAAAAAATTAAAATTAAAGTTGAAAAAAAACTTTAAAAATCAAAATATGACAATAAAAGTAGGACGAAAAGAGTAATAAAAAAGTTTACGTGAGCGACAATTTTTATTATAACATCATGAGATAACACCGAGAATACCTAAAGGCCTTAGGGTGTGTTTGTTTCATTAAGATGTTTTGGGTCTAAATCTGACTACCACATCTTATTGGTAAAAGGTGGCTACAACGTCTGAATCTGAATGGAATAATGTTGTTTGTTTTTTTATAATTGTCTTAATGGTTCTAATTGATCGGATTGAAGCTACTGATCTTGCTCAAAAAGCTAGGATTAAGTGGGCCTTGGAAGGTGATGAAAACTCCAACTTCTTTCATGCCACGTTAAAGAAGAATCGTCGCCAACTCGCTATTAAAGGTATCCTTAATGAAGGAGAGTGGATTGAAAACCCAGATAACATCAAAACAGTATTTGTTGATCATTTTCGGAATAGGTTTCAACAAACTTGTGAGACTCCTTCCTCTTTTGATGTTGACATGCCTAATCATATCTCTTGCGATCAAAGAGAGTTCCTGGAACGTAGCTTTTCTCGGGATGAAATCAAGAAGGCGGTATGGGATTGTGGAGGGGATCGTGCCCCGGGACCGGATGGGTTTACTTTTAAATTTTTTACCACTTTTTGGGACATCTTGGAATCTGATGTCATCCGTTTTGTGCAAGAATTATTTTTCACAGGTTCTTTTCCAAAAGGTTGTAATTCTTCGTTCATTGCTTTGATCCCTAAAGTCTCTAATGCAACGTTAGTTACGGATTTTCGCCCCATAAGCCTTATCGGATGCCAATATAAAATCGTTGGAAAATTTTTGGCTAACCGTCTTAGTATGGTGATTGGTAGTTGCATTAGCCCGGAGCAATCTGCTTTTATTAAAGGAAGGAATATCCTCGATGGCCCTCTTATTCTTAATGAAGTTATAGAATGGTATCGTAAGCGTAAGAAACAACTTATGATTTTTAAAGTGGACTTCGAGAAAGCTTTTGACTCTTTGAGATGGGATTTCCTGGACTTGGTCATGGCTAAACTTGGCTTCGGTATTAGATGGCGTAACTGGATCAAAGGCTGTCTTCAACATGCTCGATCTTCCGTGTTAGTTAACGGTTCTCCTACGGTTGAATTTGAGATTTCCAGGGGTCTAAGACAAGGCGACCCCTTATCTCTATTTCTTTTCATTCTGGCTATGGAAAGTTTACATGCTCTTATGTGCAAAGCTATGAACTGTGGAATATACTCTGGTGCCTATATTGGTAAAGACAACTTGCGTATTTCGCACCTTATCTATGCTGATGATGTTATATTTACTGGTGAATGGTCACACAAAAATGCTCATAACCTGCTATGTATTCTTCGATGTTTCTTCCTTGTTTCCGGATTAAAAATTAATGTTCACAAAAGTAGTATTTTGGGCATTTGTGTTTCTGATGAGGAAATTTCTGCTATGGCTAACGTTATAGGCTGTGGTGCGTCTAAATTGCCTTTGAAGTATCTCGGAGTTCCCGTGGGTTGTAATATGGCTCGGTGTGCTAATTGGGATGTCATCACCAATAAATTTTCTTCCAAGCTCTCTCATTGGAAAACCCGTATGATTTCTGTTGGAGGCCGTCTCTCCCTAATCAAATCGGTTCTTAGCAGCCTGCCTACTTATTTTTTGTCGCTTTACAAGGCTCATGTTTCAATATGCTCTAAGTTGGAGTCAATTCGAAATAACTTCTTTATTGGTGGTGAGATGGGTGAGAAAAAAATGACTTGGGTGAGCTGGAATAAGTGCCTAGCAAGTAAGAATCTGGGAGGTCTCGGTATTGGCAGCATCTTCGCTCTCAATGTTGGTCTTTTGTTTAAATGGATATGGCGGTTCATGCAAAATTCGTCTGATCTTTGGGCTAGAGTGATTAAGGCGATTTATGGTCATAATGGAGGTATTCATACAGATTCCATGCGTTCCTCTAACCAAGGTACGTGGCGTGGTATTTTGTCTATGGTTAACTCTCTTAAATCAAAAGGTATCGACCTGCTGTCTTTGTGTACTCGTAAAATAGGGAATGGGGCTTCGATTAGATTCTGGGAAGACGTTTGGTGTGGGAACCTTCTGTTAAAAAACGTTTTCCCGCGCGTATATCAGCTTGATAAGGACAAAGAATGTTACGTTGTTGATCGGATTTCTTCTCATGATTGGAGTAATTTCTTTAGAAGAAACCCGAGAGGTGGTATTGAAGCCTCTCAATTATCGAGTTTGCAAAACCTTATTAGAGATGTTGTGTTATCTGATCAGCGTGACTCCTGGATATGGTCGCCTGATATCTCCAAAGGATACACAGTTGCTTCTGCTCGTCGATTGATTGATTCTAGCATTCTAGATGTTGGCCTTAATGCTACTCGTTGGAACCGAGCTATTCCTATAAAAGTTAATGTTTTCTTATGGAGGTTGGCTCTTAATAAACTTCCATCTAGGGTGAATTTGGACAAGAAAGGTATTGATGTTGATTCGCTTCTATGTCCCATTTGCAACGACGATGTTGAAACGGTTAATCATCTTTTCTTCTCTTGCGATATGGCTAAGGACTTGTGGGCTTTGTTGGCTAGATGGTGGGAGTTAGATATCCCTTTTTGCTCGAATATCTTCGATTGGTTTACATGGCTTGATTCCTTGTCCATCTCTCACAAAGCGCGAGCTTTTCTTGAAGGAGTAGGAGGGACTCTTTTGTGGCATATTTGGAACTTTCGCAACCGGTCGGTTTTTTCTAATTCTTCTCCTAAGAAGGCGCTTCTTTGGGATAGTATTGTTTCTCAATCGTTTTTATGGATTTCATCTAGAAATCCTAGATTTAAATTTACTTGGGTAGGTTGGTTGCAAAACCCTATAGCTACTATAACTTCTTTGTAATCTTTTCTAGCTTTTGCTAGTGTTAATAAAATGTTGCCGTTAAAAAAAATGAACGGACATGAACAAAGCTCCGTTCGTGTTCGTCCTGTTCGTTTACAGCCCTACTAGTTCCTAAAAGTAAAATTAACTTTAGGGAGGTGATTTGTACAAACATTTTTTTTTGTCATACACCACAAAAGTACAATCAGTGATGCACAGTGATGTACACAGTACAACACCCTGATGCATATGAAAAAAAAAGTGTGTACAAATCACCTCTCTTAACTTTATATAAATTTTGATCCATGCATCCTTTTGGGTGCCGACTGACGATTCCTCAAAGATTAAACCCATGCGATAAGTACTTGTTCCAGTTACATTTTAGCCAAGAGTTGGGATTGAACTAATGACTTATTTTCAAAAGCCCTTATTTGACGAGTCAACTAAACATATACGATAGGGGAGTGATACAATTGGAGCAATGCTCCAATAGCAAAATTAACTCTATCTATACAACACTCTCCTCTAAAAAATACAACATCTGTAGTTTAGAAAACAAAAACAAACTAAGGGCCCGTTTGTTTGATGGGTGTGAGATTCAAGTAATGGATTGAATCCTATATACTAATGTTTGGTTGATAATGGTCTCAACACAATGGAATAAAAAGTTATTCTGAAACCATATTTCATTTCAAGAAAAAATTGTGAGTTTTTTTTATAAAAATGCGTAAGAACCTCATTTTTTAGCTAGAAACATTAGGGGTGTGTTTAGTTGTTGAGTTTCCTAGAAAAGTTTTCTTAGAAACACAGAGAAAACAGAAAACATGTTCGAAATGAGTATTTTATGAAATTCCTCTACTAAAAACAGAAAACCTGTTTTCTCCTATCATAACTATGATTCAGAGAACTTGAATTTGGAGTTCTCCAGTTTTCAAAAGGTTCCCTGGAGAAAGAAAAGTTACTCTGTTCTTAAGAAAACTAGAGAAAGAAAATTAAGAAAACTTTTCTGCAACTACCAAGAGTATATTTTGGTAGGAGCTTTTAAAAATATTTAACGTTTAGAATTGAAAGCTCGTTTGATAAAAAAAGTTTAGTGTTTTGTTTTTTTTAAAATATTGTTTTCAAATGTTATCTGAAAAATTGTTTAACGTCACGTCGATTTACATTTTATATTCACTCACACGACCAACATTATCGAACATTTTAACTAAGCAAACATAATTATTGCTAACTCGTATTGCTAGTTTTGCCAAATATACATAACTGAGTCACATTTTCTTATTCATGGCGAGTAAGGAGTGTTTGTTTCGGCTTATATGTGGGTTTATGAGCTTATTTGATTTCAACTTATATAACATAAGCCCCAATTTTTCAGCTTATTTTGAGACCTGTGGGCTTATATAAGTTTATCGAATATAAACCAAAAAATTGAGTTTTATGTTATATAAGTCAAAATCAAATAAGCTCGTAAGTTAATCTACAGAAAACACCTCCCTCCTATTTTAACATTTTTCAAATACTTAAAAAGATAACCACCATTTTTTATTTAATACAACCACACTTTTTAATATTAAAAAAAAGGCCCAATTAAATAATACTCCCAAAAAAGTTAATCCTGTATATATCTATAGATACACCATTCTATACGTATACACACACACAGTACACACACTAAAACCACCTACAGAAAGAGAGAGAGAAAGAGTATTTGAGAAGCTCATTTGCTTCTCTGATTTTGATGCAGAAAAATAAAAGAGAGAGAGAGAAACAGTAGTAATAAGTTTTTGTACTGTACAAGTTTCAGACTCCACATTTTTTTATAAGGCTCTTTTTTCTTCACAAATATTATCTGTGTCAAGTTTATTGAGGTGGGTTTTCCTTTCTTTTTCCTAAAAACTAAAAATTTATGATTTTTTCAAGTTGCATTATATGGTGTTTTGATTGGTTTTCTGAGATGGGTTTTTGGTGTTTGATGCAAATCTGTTTATCTTTATTTGTGTTCATCCATGGGTTTAGCTGTTTTGTAGCTTATTTTGATTATTGTTTTGTCTTTTTAGGGGTTTAATCTTTGTGGGTTTTGACTGATTTATAGTTTTGATGATCTTTATTGGAGGTTAATCTTGGACTTTTAGGCATGTTTTGGTTACTTTGACTAGTTTTGTTGGTGTTTGACTATTTTGACTATTATCTTGACATTTTGATCTATATAAATTTGGCTACTTTTGATGCTACTGTTTAGTATTTATCTATGGATAATGCACATTGTTATGATAAAAATATTTTGATCCATTATGTTTGATTTTGATCAAGGGTTTTGATCATCTTCCAATAGGGTACTTGCAACCTGTATCTGATTGTGTTTTTGTTAAGTTAATAGCTGGATTTGGATGATGATTAGCAGATTAGGGTTTTGATCATTTTTTTGCTATTGGATGATGATTTTTTATGAGGGTTTAAAGGATTGTTCTTGATCTTTGCATTTGATACTAATTTTTCGAAGCTTGAACAATAAAGTTTTGATCTTTTTGTGTTTTAATGACAGGGTGTGTGAAAATGTTGAGGAAAAGAACAAGATCACACCAGAAAGATCAACAAAACATGGGTCAGGCTCATCATCTGACTACTGATGCTTATGCTAATGAGTTTTGTTATTCGAATTCGGATGCTTTTTTGAAACAACACAAAACCAATTCCTTTTTCGCTGTTCCTGGTCTATTTGTAGGGCTAAATCCTAAAAACTCAGAATCTGATTCGGTTAGGAGCCCTACTTCTCCACTGGATTTCAAGGTTTTCTCTAAACCAAACTTTGGTAATTTACCAGTTCGGGCTTTGTCGAAACCGAATGAATCGAGTCAAAAGAGTTGGAATTGTGAAAAAGTAGGCTTAAGCATTATAGAGTCTCTTGAGGATGAGACGAAACCCTCGTCGGGAAAGATACTCAGGTCGTCCGACAGTAAGAGTATTCTTTTTGCACCTCAGATGAGGTTCTTGAACAACCCGTGTTTGAAAAGCACCAGTTTTGACCCGTTTGACTCATTATCGAACTCACTCCCTAAGAATTATGCAATTTCCCCTCATTCCCATATCAACAAATCCAACCCTAAGCTGATTAGTCCTTTAGCACAAGAATCATCTGCTAAATTTTGCTCTCATTCTTTGGATTGTGCAAATCTTGGGTCTAACTCTACCCGTTTAATGAACCGACTTACTAATCTGAGTACTGGTATGTCTAATGGACCATACCTTGGAAAAGATTTGGTTGCTTCCCTCTCTGCAAGCGAGATTGAGCTTTCTGAGGATTACACATGTGTTAGAAAACATGGACCTAATCCTAAAACAACTCATATCTTTGGTGACTGTATTTTAGAGCGTCACGATGATGAGTTTATTGCTAAATCCTTCAAGTACGAAGAACAGGAAACTCATCCTACTGAAGTCGTGAATTCGTACCTCCCTGATGATTTCTTGAGCTTTTGTTACTCTTGCAAGAAGAAGTTGGAGGGCGAAGATATCTACATGTACAGGTATGATCCTAAACTTGATGATATTCGGTCTAAAACATATTTGCCTTTTTATTATAAACTGATAATTGCGTTCTATTTCTTTGTGTTTTTAGAGGTGAGAAAGCATTTTGCAGTTGGGATTGCCGATCACAGGAGATCATGATTGAGGAAGAGATGGAGAAGAATAACAGTGAGGCGAGTTCATCTTCACAATCAGAGATAATGGCAAAACAGGACAGCAGTGAGGATCTTTCTGAGACCTCCATGTTCATTGCTCCATAAACGGATTAGGAAAAAAAAAGCTGGTATTTTTGCATTTTTGTTAACTGTCTGGTCAACTATTAAGCTTATGAACAATGAAACTCAATTCCATAATGTATGATGTGAAACCACACCACTATTGATTACCCGTTCGATAAGAGCTGTGTTTCCTGTTTTTAATTGCAGCCATGGATGATCTTTGTTTTCAAGTGTGTGGTCTCTCTTTATATGTTATCGAATGTGTTTCATATTTCATAGTCTTAATGGCTGATTGGTAACTGCTTAACCAGCTAGTTTTGTGTCTTTAATTTCTGAACAATATTGACATTGATGATATCTCTACTGTAAGGCTTGTTTTACTTGAGTCTTAATACGAGAATGAAATGGTACTAGCCATACCCCCCCTTCCCCCATCCCACCCAACCGCCCATCTTTCTTGGACTCATTGTAAGGAGTTGATGTATAAGCCTCCAATATCAAGTCTTTGAATGAATATAATGATCGTTTTACATAATGTTAGCAAGCAAATTTCAGTCTTGAAGCTTATCTTCACTATATTGCTGTTAGTATATGTGGTACAAGCATCCTAATGCATCGTTTATAGTACATGTTTGTGAATTATTGGCATTTTGATAGGGGTTAGCGGAAAGTCTTTATCTTGCACATCAACATCAAAAAGTTTGTAAATTCTTTGCATTCTGACACGGGTTTGGAAAATCTCGAGAGATTTTAATGGCATTTTAATTAGGGTTAGCAAGAAAGTCTTGTCTTACACCTCGACATCACAACTGCATTGGTTACTGTACAGCACAAACATCCTTATGCATCATTTCTTGTACAAGTTTTCGAGTTCTTGTCATTCTGATATGGGTTCGGAAAATCTTGAGATTTTCTTGGCATCAGATTTTGGCTAACACGTCTTTATCTTTGTTAACATCAATAAGTCTGTATATTCTTGGCATTCTGATATGCGTTTTGAAAATTAACGGCATTCCGTTATGGTTTAGAAAGCGTTACAATCGCATAAGTAGTGGTAGAGTACATGCATCCTGAGGTGTCATATTCATTCCTTCCGCAACTTTGGCCTTCTGATATGTGTTTAAATTTATTGAGATGTAATTGCTGAATCAAGATTCTGACAATTATAATGATCTTGTTACACCATGTTAGCATGCAAGTCTTTATCTCGAACCTCAACATCAGTACATCACATTTGCTTTGGTAATTCTTTGTACAGTACAAGCATCATAATAAATGATTTCTTAGCATATTGATATGAGTTATTTGGAAAATCTTGAGGTGTAATTGCTTGTATCATGATTCTGTAAGGATACAGATGATGATCTCCTTGCTCAATATTAGCTACAATAATGAGGCCTTCAGCATCACAATTGAATTAGTACCTTAACAGTCCAACCAACATAATGAACCATCACCAAATGAGCTAGAGACAAGATACATAACTTACAAGAAGTTTAAGCTTAAACCTCTCGAGGATACTTCGGTTAGAACGCGTACATTTGAGTCAGAATCTCGCCATCCGTAGATAACCCGGAATAGGGAAAACCTCATCAGTTTAGGAAGCAACAAAGTTTGTAACTTCATGGCATAATGATATGCATTTTGAAAATCTTGAGATGTAATTAGTTGATGGGCCATAAATGATATTAACACATATTGTCAGCAAAGCCAGTCTTCATCTTTGTATAGTACAAGCATGCTAATGAATTATTTTTGGCATTTGGAAAATCTCGAGTGTTTAATGGAATTGGTATAAGGTACAAATAGTTGATGCATTTGATGTGATTTTCCTTTTCCTTTTTTTCCATCCATGATTGTCCCTTCCAATTTCCATGAAGAAACTTACTTGTTTTGCTTTTACAGACTTGGCCCCTCACCCATGTGTGCATTATTGCCATTGCATCAAACGTATCTTTCTTCTAAAGACTCAAAACAACTTTTATCTTTCTTGGCCCATGCTATATGATGCTGCCTGCCTCATCTTAATACAACACAAAAACAGAAAGCGTTTAACCGTTCGATACTTAGAAAGTTTTGTGTATTGAGTTTGTGTAGATGGCCACGAGACGTACTTTACAGACCAGTGTAGGATTTGAGTGGCATGCTAAGAAATCTAAGGTACGCCACATTGTTGTACAACGCAGAACAAAAGGCGTATAAAGTTTTTGCATACCAAGCCTGTGTAGATTACACTTTACAAACTACTCATATCCTTAAAATAACACAATGGCTTAGGGACCCCGGATTCATAAAAGGGGTCGTGTCGTTCTCCTAGTAATCATAACTAATAATCCTAAAGTAAACCCATAACTAATAATGGTGTCCCATAATTACGGTGTAAAACAAACCAATCCTGCAGAAGAACAAAAAATGATGGATAAACCTAGAAAATCAGCCTAAAGATATGCCAACTTTGGGCACTTGACATACAACGTATTTCTTTCTCTGCGTTTTTGCCTCTGAATTTGTCATGTGTAACAATCTTATCGGCAAACATACATGTTAGTTTTATGGTTTAGGTCGGTTAATTATTTCCCAAATCATAATAAGCTTGCGAAATTTTCTCATTTTATGGATCTTTTGGCTCTGTTACCAGGTACAGACACAATAATGCATAAAAGAGACCCTACCATTTGGTTGAAGGTGGTGTTATTTGCTATTAGTTACCAAACAGAAAAAGGACATGGCCAAAGACAAAGGCAAGACCCCATGTTACAAAAGCCAAATCTTGAAAGTGGCTAAGTGGGTTCACTTTGGCTGAACCACTCTCGTTAAAGTTACAGAGTTACCGTTAGGTCCCAATTTTCACAGGAATAGGACCAACACTGTAGGAAATGGAAACACGAGATGCTTTCATTTCTGTGTTTTCTCAAGAGATCAACATCGTGATCCAGACTCGTCTTGAACACAGTATTGTACCTCCCACCTGCAGTCGCATAAATATAATGAGTCGAGAGGCAAATGAAACTAGACTGGTCGAATACGTCCTTTACGTAGTACGTGTACACTAATAGAAAAAATTTATTCCACGCCTTACCTAACGGCTCGAACTGTCCCTCTAGATAGATGTGGGACTGGGTTACCAGGACACAGTACATGCTAGCACTATCTATGTGCCGTATGGGATACAAGCATTATTGCGTTTTCGAGTCACAATCAGAATCATTTTGATTTCAGTGTTCATGAAACTACTTGGTAGTATAGTTTTAGACAATGTAGTGTACATCACTTTTTCTGCATCCACTAACTTGTTTTAAAGCATTACATTGTTTGTATCTTAGATGATCATATATTTTGTATCTTCAACTTCCTGCTTGTATTTTGTAATTCGCGACATAAAAGTTCAACCAGCCTAATTCTAGCGAGGAACTGTAAGGTTCTCGGGTCTTGTCCGAAAGAAAAAAAAACTAATTTTTTGCGTCTATGTTTGTTATTCAGTCAAACACGGTTAAAAGCTGAATCCTTGATATGACATCAATGCTCAGATTCTGATATAGAAGTTAACCAGTCAAGGTAAAGTACAACTACATAACCAAGATGCATAAAAGATGAATCAACAACATGATCAAATAAGATTACAAGACACCAACATTTACGAAAAATACAGAGCAAATAGTAGAGTCCGGGAGATGCCATAGCCTCAACATAGGCTAACTGAAACTGTAACCAAGCATTGACATCATGAACAGATGGCAAGAATACAAGACAGCATCAGTCCTGGTCGATCCTTTATCAGAAAGGAAGAATCAGCAGAAGGTGATACACACCCAAGCTCAGCCTCTAGTTTGGCGAGTGTTGTAGGACTTGCAATTCGGGCACTTGTGTGCCACAATATGGAATGGCACTTCAGAGCTGGTTCCACAGTCGTTGCACAGGATCCATATCTACGCAAAAGAGAAGATTAAAATTCAGAATACCAACATTAAAAAGCTCAAAAACATGTATAAAGAAAGATGACAAACCAGTTTGTCTTGATAAAATTCAGGCATCGGTGTTGCTGCAATTTCCATATCAAGTTTCTCCCAAAACTTTGACATATCACAGACCGACTTGAAGCACAGAGGGCAAGCATATCTGCAGTAGTTTTAGTTAGAAAAAGCAGAGCCGCATAAGATTACTCACTAAAAAACAGAATCTTCATTTTTTAAAGTTCCAAGGTTGTTCAGTCTCCTTACTGCGAGTGTTGCTGCATGTCCTTTAAACACTTCTTATGAATGGTATGGCCACAAGGCATGACCGCAACATCATTCACCGAGTCAAACAGATACTGCAAATAACCAACATTTTAAGCCATTAGTATTTAGGGGCATGTTCTTTTTTTTCTGAACATTATTCAAATAGAATAATCTGAAGCCAAACTACACACCTCAAAGCATACAGGGCAGTCATGGTGCATTGCTCCTTCAACACACTGGTGTCTCTCTCTCATAAAATTTGAGTAGCAGCATCCTGAAAATTAATAGGATATATCATTATATCCAGGATAATTAGTCGACAAAATTAGTTTTCAATGCTCTAGACCAGATTTTACTATATACTAGGCCTTTCAATGTCTCCGTCTTGATCTAGATACAATCCAACTAGTAAAATTTTTTGACCCATTAACCCAAAGTCAGCCAAATAGACCATTTAATCATTAC
Organism: Tanacetum coccineum; assembly: GCA_026074375.1. Lineage (NCBI taxonomy): Eukaryota > Viridiplantae > Streptophyta > Magnoliopsida > Asterales > Asteraceae > Tanacetum > Tanacetum coccineum. The sequence continues at coordinate 18,560 of BQNB010066215.1, forward strand.
TCAGGTCAATCACATTAGTCCTCCCTTCGAGTCGCTCTCGTTTTCCTTTCATGGATCTTCTACAAGTTCCAATTATCAATTAAAACATCATAATTATTTTGAAAAATATCGTGACATCATTTTTCTTCAATGACATCTTATATGACAAGGGTGGTGAGTAATTTAATGATGACAAATTTTATAAAATGAAGTAAACCAAAACTTCTAATGATGCAATAGCTATTGTGATACATTGCATCTTTATAACAATAATTATAGTAGATGAATACATTTTGGGTGTAAAAATATTATAAAATAGTGACTCGTTTTGTAAGTTTAATTTGTACCGTAATAGACTAATAGTTATTTAGGAATATGACTTTTATAACGACTAAAATTTTCAAAAATGTAAGCTGCTAAAACTTTAACAGTTATATAGTCAAAAATGGAGAAAGTAGTATCGTCATATTATATTTTAAAATTAATAATAATAATATTCAGACCAAAGCGATTTGGAAAACAAATGGGTCAACCTGGCTCACGTTCATGCATTTAGATGCTGGGTTGGATCATTTTTATTAATTAATGGGCAGATCAAGATCCACTAGTTAATGCCCAATTCAAGATCTATCTAGTAATTGTATCATAGAGATAAGAACTTACGACATTTGTCACAGTGAAAGAAGTTCTCCTGCCCACCGATTCTGATACCAAAAGGAAACGGATATACAAGTTAGAACATCAAACTAACGCTATAGAAACACTCATGTTCTACCATTCAACAAAAATTTACGAGTAAAACATAGTCATTTTGAACTCCAATATTTTGCGTGATATGAGTATTCAAAAATAGTACCTGCAGATACCACAACCATCACAGTGAAACTGTCTCTTGGATGTCTGCAAAACAAAGAGTAAGCAATTAAATAACCTACACACAAAGCAGGATAGCAGTCTCATGGAAAAAACAGGCCTGCATCAAAACACCGCTTACAGGAACCTCGTCTATAAAATAGAACTATAGAAGGATTAAAGGCTTACATCATCATCAAAAAGCTTGCATGTCCCGCAAAAGTATTTGGCCATGCACACACCACAGTTGGCGCACATTTGCTGAACCTAATAGGAGAAGCAGAAAGACAATTATGAAAGGTGCAAAGACAAATTGATAAGTCATGATCTTTCGTGCAGGAAGACTAAGAAAACAGTAAAAAAAACGTAATGAAGAAATAAGACAACAATAAAAACACTCACCTCTTGCTCAGTGCCGCAAAGGGTGCATATTACCTGAAATAATGGTAACATTATATGCATGTTTCATGTGTTTAGCGAAAAATAAGTATAAAAAAGCTTCAAACTTTTGCAGGAAGCTACCTGTTGGACCTCATGGCGAGGGATGGTATGCCTCTCCTTTTGATCAACATCGATGTCATTCTGTAGAACGATGAAAAAATTATCAGTACCCTAAAACACTTCCGTTCTTAGCTACAATCCTAACAGGGTACCGGAAACCTTTTTTTGAATTTAACACACCTTAGCCTCATTATGACAATGACGACAATCAAATATCTCATTGCAACAAGGAGCCCTAATCCGGCATCGTCGACGATAGTGAGGACATCTGTCGAGGAACCAGAAAACATAGGTTACTAACCAGCCACACAAATTGAACTTCATAGATAAACAGGAAACAGATATTAGTAGCCGCACCCATACTGGAGGGACCCATTGTCAAAAATTTCCGAGTTCACGATTTCTGCATCAATGTGCTCACTATCCTCATGCATATGCTGATCGCATGACTTTGGTTCTTCCGTAAAGGTGATTGTTTGTGTTGTAATTTCTTCATTGCTTTCTTGAAAGCGCACACTTGGAAGATCAACTGGATGCTCCATTCAGACTCTAAGATCAAAATAACAACTAGTATGTCTGAAAGCACCTGCATTTAGGGACATGTTAAACAAATAATCCTAGTTTTACAGAAAGCACATCTACTCGTCAATGTGGCTTTCTCTCACACTTCAGTACAGCAGTTGAAATCAGCAACATATTATCCAACAGCTGCAACCAAAGTTAGGTTTAACATTCTAAAGATCAGCAATGAGAAATTCCACTCTTCCACGAAATGAAGATATCGATGGCATGGTTTCCTGATTCTTGAAGTCCACATCCTTTAATCAAGATAACCTCAAAAACGGGCATAACCTAAGGTAACAGCAATAGATCACAAAATCAAGTACGTCCTCAATGGAAAAAAGAAAACAAAAAGAGGGGAATGCACCAGTGGTGCACATATCGAGTAATATTCCTGCCCATCAAGCACAAGCCTACCTCAACCGCCATTTTGGACCAAACTTCTTCACCAAAAGAAACGTACATTACTAACTCAAAATTTAGGCCACGCACACTTGAAGGCCTTTCAATCATCGACTCTCAAGTCCAACTTGATAAACTGCAGAGTATGAACTCGACACAGAGAACAGACTTGGGGACGGGGTGTTTGGGTTAGCGGATAGTGGGGGTACAAAGAGTGAACACAGCTGTTTTGAAGGATTCATTATTCAATGCAATTACTTTTACAAATCCACGTTACTAAGAACGCAGAGGTTTCGAGAAGGAAAATCTAATTACCATCGCCTAACCAGTAACCACACATTCAATGACACTAGTCGGAATATCAGATCTCAGTAGCAGGTGATTCCCATTCAACACAAAATCATCAACAAAATATAAAGATGGTAAAAAAAAAAAGGAAAAATTATGAGCATCGCAAATGGAAGACGGACAAAGTAACAAAAGTGTCTCGAAATTTGTGGATCACGAATTCTAATAACAGAGTGAGCATCTAATGCTGCTTATGAAAGAATGGGATTTCCCCCATAACGCCAAATCCTAGCTGTTAGCTATGCCCATTATATACATGTGTAGGATTTGGCGTGATAGCGTTAAGAGTGTTCTATGGGGTATGTTTGTGTGGTGAATAAGTTTTGTCACCATTACATCCGGTGTTACCATTCTAAAGGTAATCAATTACTAATTAAGGGTATTTGTTTCGGTTTATACGTGGGCTTATGAGCTTACGTGATTTCGGCTTATATTTCATAAGCTCTAATTTTTCGGCTTATTTTGAAACTTGTGGGGCTTATATAAGTTTATTACGATATGATAAACTTATACAAGCCTACAAGTCCCAAAATAAGCCAGAAAATTAAAGGTTATGAAATATAAGCCGAAATCACATAAGCTCATAAGCCCACGTATAAACAGAAACAAACACCTCATAACACAGTTTCAAGTTTCAAGATGATGTAAAGCACACAGTTTCAAGTCATTATTCATCTTAAACACTGACAATTCACAAGTATGCAGTTGTAACAATTCAAAATTAACTTGTACAGTATATGCTAGAAATCAATCACATAAATGAATACGGTTTTAATTCAGTTAAAAAGATAATTAATTATGAGCAAAAACTAACCTAAAAGAAAAGAATAATAATAACAAAAACTAAAGATAACGAACTTTCAATCGCGGCAAAACCTCTGATCAACTGCTTTTATGATTACTATTTTTTTTTCTTTCTGAAATGATTAATAAGATGATATTTGTGAGTGTAGCTTATATTTATTTATTTATAGGTTGTTGGTGAATAAAAAAAGGTTTTCTCGAGTGTTCCAATATTTGGCGGTATCGTGCTAATCATTGTTACGCTTTTCTTATTTTTAAATATGGTTGTTATTATCCTCAAAATATCTTCCTTGCCTTATCTTAAATAGTAAGTATATTCTTATTTTTTGCCACATAATAAATAATATTGCTTGCGTGCATAACTCGGCTACTGAATAATTCTTGGAAAACGGACGCAACCCATACAAGATAATATATATTATTTATAAATTATTAAGTCGATATTATATATATACACATTTATCATTACACAAAATGCCAAAAACAGTAACGGGTTACTGTTCATCGATGAACAGTGTAGCCCACATCGGCTAGTCCCGGTGGTTACTGTTCATCGGTTCAAAAAAAAATTTTAAATTTTTTATATTGGCGGTTACTGTTCATCGGGAAAAAAAAAAACTTTATACCCCCCTTCTTTCGTCAAAAATAAAAAGAAAAAAAAAATTACGTTTACGACTTTCTATCGGTCTGGGCAAAAAAAATATATATATATCCCCTTTATTGAAAAAAAAATTGTCATTTAATATGAGAAAAAAAAACTATTAAACATGAGACCGAAGAAATTAACCCGAACAAAAAAAAAATGCCGCATAACGCAGCGAAAAATATAACGCCCGCTGCAACGCGCGGGTAATTTTTGCTTAAGTTAATATACAATTATCACTTGGGCCATGCTTGTTCATATCACTGACGTAGGTATTATAGTGAGGTTTTATTGGTTCGATGGTAAATATAAGAGAATAAAAATAGTTCGATTGACTTTTAGAGATATTATATATCTGTTCGTGGGTTATTTGGGTATATCATATATAGGGGACATTCATACAAAAACCACTTTTTTTGTACAGAACCTAGAACCATTTGGACAATTAGAAATTTAGTATATTAATACATGTTTTTCTTAATTCAAAGGGTATAATAGTCAAATAACATTTTAATTTTTCTTTTTGAATTTTTTAATTTAAAAAACATTTTTTTCCTTAATTTTTTTAAAATTTATACTTTTTAAGTATACATGTTTTTCAGAAATTAAGGTGCATATGTGTTTTTTTAAATAATTGTAAAATTTACATATGTTTCTTGCGTAGAATTGTTTAGACATCAAACTTATTTTTTTAAATGGTAATTGCACTTATGTTTATGTTTTACATTTTTTAATCTTTGAAATTTATAACAAAAAACATAAACATATACATGTAAACTCTAAAAAAAAAAAAAAAAAAATCTATAACAAGCAAATAACCTACATACAATTACACAAATTTTGATTATCATTGAAATACAATTAAATTACTATGTGGATGTGCAAGAGATTAAAAAACATATGTGCACGGCTTCAGAACATAGATGCACTGCTTCGGGAACATATATGCAGGCTTCGAGAACATTTGTCAACCATCTAAAAAGGAATAAGTTGCATCATTATTTATCTTGAACATATATGCACCGGGCGCGTGAACATTTGTGCACCATTAAAATGCATACTTGCATCCTTTAATTATCTGATCAACACTTGTATTTTTTTAATAACCTAATCTTTTATACCTAAATTACAAGCAATTATTATTTTTTGGATTATGAACTATAGTAAAACACTATTGCACAATTAAAACATATACACATATATATTTTCTTGATTTTATATCAACGTTAAAACACATATGCACCTGCACTCTTTTATTAAATCATAGGCATATCCTATTGAATCATATTAACACACGAAACTAATAACTGATAACTCTTAATCAAACTTCATTTAAAATATCACATTAAACCGTTACTAATAAATAATAATGTTGATTGGCTGCAATACATACTATTCACTACTAGCAATCTATTAATCAATCCAAAGTAATTCTATTAATCAATCCAAGCAATCTATTAAAGACGTAAGAATCACATAAAACCATCATCAAAACACTACATAATTATAATTTTTAGCTAATTATGTCTCGTAAAAATGTCTATATCGCTAGTTGTGTGTTGTTACGATTCATACTTGTTAATCATATTACAAAAAACTAATAAAAAATAATTAAGTACGAGTAATAGCTATAACCAATCCATTCAACAATTCAACACCTAACAATCACATTAAACTATGATCGAAACACTACGTTATCACTATTTAACTCCTATTTTATTTGTAAATGCTAAGAATTGGACTCGTAAATGACCGCATTATTAATTCTTTGTTAAAAAACTTGTATCTGTCTATATTCGCTACTAGTAGTTTGCGTGTTGTTATAATTAATTTCGTTAGCAAACTATTTTGACTAATAGATCAATCAAAGAGTACGAATGACATAAAACATTTATCAAACACTATACAAAATATACTACCTCGTATGACCACCTAGTATAATATACTCCTCAGGCCCATCATTCAGTTCTTTTAGTATACAATCATCGGAATTTTTATTATTCAGATACAAAAAACTAATCAACTTGGATAATAGTTAGTCCATAAAGAAATGTTGAAAATACTAAAAACATAGATATGATTCGTTTGGTGGATTTGCGACGGATTGGGTTGTGGAATCAACAGTTACGAATTATCCGTGCGATTGGTTAGGGTTTGTGGAATCCAATTCGCGCAACATTGTGTTTTATTGTTTTTGTGGGATCTGATTGTTGGTTGCTCGGATTCACGATATGTTATGGTGGTGAGGGGTGGGTGGGTGTGGTTCCGTTATGTTGTGTTTTTGATTGAGGGAGGGGTTTTGTTTTTTACGTGTTTTTTTCTTTTTCCTTGTTATTTTTTGGTTGACTTTTTTTTTTTTTTTCTTTTTAACCTTGTTTTGTTGGCTATATTTGTGTTTGTTTTTTTTTTTTTTTTTTTTTTTTATTTTTGTCTTGAGGTGGGGAGAAATTATATCAAAATGAAATTGATGAATCATTTATTTAATATGACGGTTTGTGGAGAGATAAAAGATACAATTAATATACAATACCTAAATTACCCTTGCAGCCTTTTATTTAATTGAAAAAAATTATCTTATCTTTTGTTTAATTACATTTTTGGCACTTTTAATCTTAGCCTTTAATCAAACTCATCCAATGGATCATATTCATTTTTAATTGGTTCTGTAAGTTTTGTACAAAATAATGGTTCTGCATTGAAAATCCCATCCATCATATATATATTATGTCCGTGATTTATTGAACATAGGGGTGTTTAATAGTCTTTAACTTGTTCTCCAAGTTAGACTTTAGACACTATCCTCTAGTTTCATATTCGACACTCCCCTTCCTTGTATTCTTTAGTTCGGGACCATTTAATTATATTCGTGAAAACGATTAATATTATTAATTATTCAAAATAAATATATTAATTACATTCTAACGTATCCTTGTGTATAGTGTATTGCCCCATAGGATCACATATTTAAGCCGTATAATTTCTTTTCATGATATTGACTTATCCAACAGCTCCCACTTGGGACATGTCACAAATTATATAACAACATTGGTAAGCGTCTAGCACTCGACAATGTTCTCAGAAATACTTGAGTGTACTTCATAAAGTCACAGTTAAATGATTTATGTATTTACAATCCCTTTGTTTCTGATATCGTGTTAAAAATGGATATGAATCAAAGTCATTCCATTATTTAACGATTATGTTTCTCGTATATATGATTAATCAAGATTACCAAAAATCATTGAGACATATTTACATGAGTTTTTTGGTGCAGCCACACATATATTTGATTAACCCTATGAGGGGCCCAGTGGCATCATACTTTAACTATTGAAGGAACAAATTCTTTATTGACTACAAGTGTCAAGTCACCATGCTTCACAATTAATTCTGAAATAGTCCTTATTAGCTACGTTATTTAGGATAACTAGAACTAAATCAAGAATAATAATCCACACATGCAAGACCTACTTGCATCTCAATTCTAAGGATTTAGTAAACAAAATCACTTACAAGATTCACTTAATGACGCTGATCCATAAAAAGATAGTCTTGTTAGTTGGGGAAGTCCAGCATTCATCTTATGAATATCATGTGAGTTTGATGGACACGTCCTTTTGATATCAAAGACATCACCAATCACTCAGATTTGTCTTAGTTCAACAATATCCCCATATTGTTGATCGACAACGGACTTAATTTAGAATAATAAATATTATTCATGGATTAAACATGCAAATATATGACACAATTTATATTAAATATAAATTCATACCACGTATCTTTATCATTAATAAAATTGTCTTAACATCCCTTATCCAAATACTAAACACATATCAACATGCAACTACTAGCTAAACGAAGTCTCATGCTCCTAGCATGTTGAGTAACCTTTCCTTTCGGTAAAGCCTTTGTGAAAGGATCTGCTAGATTGTCATCTGTGTGAACTTTAAGAAGATTAATTTTGCCATATTCAATACACTCGTGAACATAATGGTATCTTCTATGGTAGTGTCTGGCGCCCTTCTGAACCCCTCGGTTCGTTGGCAATAAGAAGTGAGGCTGAATTATCGCAAAACATCTTAATAGGTTCGTTTATTGTTGGTACTATACTAAGCCCTAAAATAAACCTCCTAATCCAAACAGCTTCTTGCAGCTTCTGAAGCAGCTATGTTATTCAGCTTATGTAGCATACATTACAGTAGTACTTAGCTTGGAGCTTTCCCGGTCTACTGCGCCTCTGTTCAAAATAGAGACGTATCTTGTCTGAGATTTTATGTCATCTATATCGGTCTCAAATCCAGCATTGCAATAGCAATCAACTCGAAGTTCAGCTTCAGGATTTCCACCATAAACCAAGAACATATCTTTAGTATTTTTTAAATACTTAAGAATGGTTTTCACAGCAGTCCAGTATGGTTCTTCTGGATTCTGTTGAAAATGGCTTGTTATATTTTGCGTGAACGCAACATTAGGTCTAGTGCATCTAACCGTATACATAATGGATCCTACTACCGAAGCATAAGGTACATTTTGCATCTGCTTCACCTCTTCAAGTGTTGAAGCACCTTGCGTTTTATTCAAGTCAAATCTTTCTTGCATGGGGATATTACCACGTTTGGAATTATCCATCTTG